>JALRMM010000109.1:0-96934 GCA_026122155.1 Zymoseptoria crescenta | reverse complement strand
AACCTATAGTAGCTATTAATAATTTATACTTAGTTATTAAGAAAACTAATAACCTACTAAGATAAAAGTCTGGGAGGGCTTAACCTTAATATCGCTCGTAATGTTACTCGATTTAATTAATTACCCAAACCCTAACCCTATGCTATAAAAACGCTAAATGTCGTTATAGGTATCCGTGAGATTAACTATAACGCTACATATAGTATTACCTAGTCCGCACCGGTCCTAGATTAGCTCCGCCCTATTAGAGAATAGTAATTCGAGATTCGTTTACGGCATTACGTACCCGTTTAAGTGCTAGTAGATTAGTATTATATTCCTCGAATGTACTATGCGTAATGTTAGTAGTAATGTTAGGCGTAATATTACGGGCGAGGACATACGTCTATAGTGCCGGAGCTCTGCTAGTAGTTATAGGAGTCCGCCTTATTAATGCCGAAGAGATCGATGCTAAGGTCCGTGTTAATCTTAGTGTAGATAGTATGCGACGCTATTAGGTACCTTACTTCTAACCTCGCCTATAACCTTATAGGCTATAAACGCGGGACTCGTATTCGATATTTTATACCTACTATTATATTATAAAGGGTAGGGGAGGCGGTAGCCTATTATTATCTATATCGTTATCGTTGTCGTTATAGTCGTTGTTATCGTTGACATTAGGGTTATAGTTAGGTCTACGGGCAGCGTAGCCGGCACTATTAGGAGCACTACTAGGGGCACTACCGGGAGCACTACCGGGGGCACTACTACTACCGGCGGCGCTAGGTCCTCCGCCCTAGTTAGGATCCCGCTACTGCTCCTAATATTAGTTCTATTTCTTTTCCGTTCGGAGGGCTAATAATGTTAGCCGTAACCTTATATATAGTACTAGGAATTGCCTTACTAGTACGCCGAAGATTCTTTTCTAGCCGTTTCTAGGCTAATAGATCTTTTTAGTAGGTCCACTACCCCGTCTTCGCGCGACTAACCTACTAACTATAGGTACGGGCGTCTATAGTCTTATCTAGGTCGTACGTAAGGACAAGTTTACGTCCTATAAAGAGTAAGTAATATTATATATAAGATTACGCGTAGGGTTACACGTAAGAATAGGGATATTACCTTTTCCTAAGGACTGTCCTATCTAGCCGGACTGCTCGTTTGAATTCGTATCCGGTCGTTTACTATCCTAAACATCCCTAGGCATACGCGAGAAGTAACCGGCGATGCTATACGCGATATACTTACTATTCTTGTTCTACACCTAGTTAACTACGGCCTAATTCGGATGCACTAGGATAATGTTAGCTATAATAGAGCTTACGAGGTTACCCGTAATATTATATACGAACTTATTAGCAGATTAATAGCTGCTTAATATTCCTCGTAGGTCTACGTGCCCGTAAGTCCTTTTATAATTACAATAGCCGGTTATAAGTCGACGCTTTTCCTAAATACTTCGTCGATATTACGAAAGAAATGTACGCGATAGATTATAAGAACATCCTTAAGATGTTCTCGCTAGTCTCGCCCTAGGTTTTAGTAGGGCAGTTTAATATCTTCGAGGTATTAACCGAGGCCTTAGCTATTATTAGCTTTAGCATTATATATAAGCTTAGCTATAAGCTCGGTTATAATCTCCTACGTAAGGTTATAGCTAAGACTAGCTATAGCTTTATATACCTAAATGTTATTCTCCGGACTAGTTACTCTTTATATAAGCAAACCTATAGCCGTGTATATACCTCTATAGAATATGTTCTTGCCCGAGGATATTAGTAAGGGTATAGAAGACCTAGTAGAAAAGTCGTCTCTAGAACTAATCGCCTCGGAAATTACTATACACCCGGTAAAGGACAAAGACTATATAATAACATTAGTCGTAACTATATATATAAGGTCGGCTATAAGCTTACTATGTCCCGAAAACCCTTTATAGGTAAATAGAACTTCGTTATCGTAGGTAATGCGGTAATTAACACGTTTAAAGGTTATATTAATCTCGAAGGCATAGCGGCTAGCCTAGATTTATACTTGTTTGTTAAATATACAGGTAACAATATATTGTTCTAGGTTATCGCTATACTAGATGTCGCGGAGATATCGCTAATGTTAGGGCTATTATTAGTTATAATATTATGCCTAGCCCTACGCGTGTCCTTACCTAGTCCCGCGGCTTCTCTTAATCCTAGAGCTATATCTAATATAGTGTTTTAATCGATCTCCCGCCTAGCTATAATAGTATCTTTATCTTACGGATTATACTGCTAACGATATTATTATAGTAAAGAGCCTTATAGACACCCTCTATTGTCTCGATATTATGTAACTTTATCTATGCTTTTACTAATAGGTTCTTCCGGAAGGTGTCTAATAATGTTAGTTATGTTGTTATGCCGCATATGTTATATAATGTTATATACTCGTCGTTATAGCTGGATCCCTCGTAGTAACTAGCATATTCTAAATTTCTTCGCGAATCTGCTTAGGGAGCTTATTTAGGCCGTTTAGCGGGTAATTATGTATACCTTCTACGACGATAATAATCCTCGGCATTGCATCCAAGTCGAATAGAACAATCTAGGTAAACTTAACTTCGCATAGTACGCGTTAAGAGATAAACTGCCCGACCCCTATTAGGTAGTAATTACCTATAATGTCGGGCCTTAGATTAGTCGTGCTATTAGGTCGCATATTACGGATAACCTTAGGTATAGGGTTAGGACTAACCCTATACGTAACAGTATACGTAATATATATTAGGATGTTATACGTCTTACTATAGGTCTATCTCCTTACCTAGTTTCCTTCGTATACGTAGTATTCGTCTTAGTCCGTAGTAAAGGTATTAGGGTTATAAAAGAGCTCCCCTAGTCGTTCGAAACTAACTAGTGAATTAGGTAGATACTATCTTATAAAGTGTGTTAGTATATTATGTGTCCACTATATACATCGAATAGAGGCACCGAATCTACTAAAGAGATCCTAATATAGTACGTAAGCTCCTCTATAATACTATCGCTAACCTTCCCCGTGTCCTAAAGCTTACTAGGTTTTAATTATGCTCGAAGACTAGTCGACATATTCCTTCGATCTAGTTTATATAACCGCGGGAGTCTAAGAATCGACTCCGGATTGCTATAAACTCGATATTTACTTTTATACGATTATCTTATTTCTCGAAGGCGCCGGCGCCTTATTACTAACGTATTACTTAATACTATAGCTACTCTTGCTCGTTAGCTTTTAAGTAAGTACGGTTAATAACCTTACCGATAGTATACTCGTAGTGCTTAATCCCGTTATATTGCTTTATAAGTCGAAGAACTTATATTCTACTAAGGTAAGGGCTTATCGACTTATATAGACCTTTAATTCTTCGGTTCGAGTACTAGATCTAGGCGATATTATAAGTATAGTTATAAATAATATAATTCGTTAGGTGTTCCGTAATATTACGCCTAACTTTACTTACCTACCCCGTAATTACGGCCGGAATTTTATTACTAATAGTAGGAAGGATATCGGGGATAGTACGAGTATCGATAATATAAGCGATACTATAAAGTATAGTCCGAGGATATTCGGGTATAAGTATATAATGCTCGATTTCAAAAGCCTTTATCCGGTCGGAAAGGTTATACTAAATGCGACCCTACTATAATATTAGTAGTGTTTATATAAGTAATACTATTAATAAGGTTACTTATAGCCCTATCGAGTAGCTTATACCCGCTCTAGTCCCTTAATCTACCTATCGTAGTCGCGAAGTACGAGAGTCTACTATACTTCGATTGCTACGTATATAGCTAGATTCTATAGGTTTTATATAGCAATATAGCGGGTTTATAGCCCTTATACTACTATTCTTACTTGCGGTGTTAAAAGGAAGAAGCTATGCTTACAGTAAAAATTCTAATCTTATAGTAAAAACTCTAACCTTACAATTTCGGAGACTCCCGCGTTTAGCGTTATATGAGCTCAGGTTTTAGCGTTGTGAGGTCAGCAGGACCCTGGGTATTCTCGAGGACACGAGGGCCCGCGTAATCATACAGCGGCAGTTAAGACGTGAAGTGGAAAGTACCATGGCTCACAACAGGGCTGTACCCAGCAAGAAGCAGGTGATAGAGCGATGCAGGCGGTACCATTGGCTGTGGATCCATATCCATGTCTGCGGGATCAGTCGTCGAGAACAATCCAGGACAGGCAATATGTACAAGGTCCGGCATTCACAGCCAGATCCCGAGATGTCCAAGGATGTTACGCCGGCATTTGTGCCCTGTCGACCATCCATGTCTGCGTTTCCGATCACGCCGGTTTCCGACTTGAACCGCAGTGAGAGAAAGTCAATAAGCGAGATCAGACATGATCGAGTCGATGCTCGACGGGGTATCCCGGACAATCTTTACGAGGCAGTACGATGGTGTACCATACGTCAGTTACTGCCACTACGAGCTATTGTACGAGCCTAAGCGACGAGCCTGCGAATTCGTCCCTTAGGGCGATGGCTGGAGCAGCTGGACCGGTTTGCGGTAAGGGTACGAGCGCAGCGATGAATAGGCTTGTCTCTGACCTGGTTTGAGGGGGGGACTTGGGCAGTAATCGCCTAGCAACCTCCTGCGTATGGACACAAGTGAACTCCTTCGGCATGCCTCTTGGCGCTGTTGAGGCGGGTTTGTGGCCTGATCAAAGGCAAGGTGATCTCGAGAGGACCATGGCTCCTTCGTAACCTTCGCGTGCAAAGGCTGGGTCGGACACGAAGTCCGACAACGCCTCAACTCGACGACCGTTAAGAAAGCGTCTGAGCAAGAGTGGGGTGAACTCTATCACCGGAAGCCTTGTGCCGATCAGCTTGGTTGATTTTGTGGTTGCCTTGGCATTGGAAGACCGCCAACTCCTGATGAGCCTCAAAACTCTAGTTGAAGGAGTGTGAAGAAGGGCTCTCTCGGTGCCGAAGACTTGTGTCGATATAGTTACGACTCGCGCTTCAACAGTAGCTTGAAGTGTGCAGTGCGAGCTGCTAACGCTGCAGAGGTGGCAGAAGTGGCAACTTTTGGGCTGCCGGGCACGACACTGGAGTGCGGAGGAATTCTCATTTGTGGTTTTCCAGAGCATTTCAATGGCGGCTATCGCAGCAAGCACCTTGGTGATCGGCATGTCCATCGTCGCATCTTTGCTCCGAGTTGCAGTCTGGCGGTGCAAGTTCATACGGATATCATCGGCGAGCTAGTCAGGAGGATGCCTTCGCCACCGTTGCGGAACGAGCAATGTGACGCGGTCTGATGCAAGCAACTGTCGTCGGTTCAGGAGAGACAGCGTGCCACCGGCTCTCCACCTTGACTTGCCACGCGAGGTCGCCGAGATACCACCTCGTCCAGACGCAGCGTGGCAGGTACTTGTTGTAGACGCCGGGGTTGTCGATCGCGATTCTTCAGAACATGAGCCAACGGTACGGCATGCATGGCGAATCATGCACGCTTCCACGCTCGCCATGCACGCTTCCACGCTGCGCGTCTGGTCGGATCCACGGGACGCGTCAAATCGAGTGTGGTGCGCATGGGGGCAAAGAGAGTCCATCTTTCTCGTCCCTTTCCCTTGCAGCCCAGAGCCGCGGATTGGCATTGACCGCCAGAGTTGATCATTTGAGGGCGGAGATCGAAAGCCGTACCGAGCCTGCTGAAGGGATCTTGCGCGGGTGCTCTCCCATGATCGATTGCTTCCGAGCGCTGCAATCCGTCCTATTAGGCCAGGAGATATCAAGTTCTCGATTTTCCTTACTACGCAGATATGTCAGACAGGTTTGTGAACTTCACGCCGGATGCTCCTTTGTTCAAGTGAGAGCGACGGCTGCGAGGATGACGACTACGAAAGCCGGCAGCGGCCAGCTGCCAAGTCGTGTAGGGAAGCGGTTTCTTTCGCGATAGTCGAGTCTGCAACCTTCTACAAATCGCCTTGACTGAGTGTAGGCTGACGCTTGCCTGATTCACAAGCCCAATCTTCTATTCGTAAATGGTATGTCCCATCAATCCATCCTCGTCTTTCCCAACTCGTCTCGTACTATAATTGTGCGAACGCGCTCAACGCAAACATCAAGCCAAAACTGATCTTGAATGATACGTTGTCCTGCACTGCGCTTCGCATGTCCACGCCCTTCACGTATCCCTGAATCTTCTTGTATGGAACGAGGTGAATGCCGTAAGACTCTGCGAATTGGACGCCAGCGACCAAGAGTCCGATGACAAGTACGAGAGACTTCGAGAATGTGGAAACGAGGAGACCTGCGCCGAGACCTGTTGCCGAGTTCATCAGTCACTGGCCAGGTAGTACAGCGGAGCTCCACAACATACCGATAATGCTCCCCGTTGTCATCTGCCGTATCGCGCGAGGATTGAGTCCTCCGTTCTTCGTCACTGGAGCCACTGCATCATTCTGGTACTGCGAGACGGACCAATTCGACGGGCTGACTGCAGATGGAGAGGAGTCGAGGAGGACGGGGCGGCGGTGGGCCTGGAGCGTTTGGAGGAGCGCGGTGGAGAAGCCAATGCCAGCGCCGAAGAGCAGAGGCGTGCGGAGAGAGTGGTTGAGGATACCGGGTAGACGGAAGGCCATATTGAGAGGATTGACAGGGTTTACTGTTTGTCCGGGATGATGTTGTTGTTGTTGAAGCTCTTTGCATTATTGCAGAGCTGTCGACTTTCACGAGATGAAGCCTATTTAAACGAGCGTTGCTCAAAGGTTGGCCCGAAGGGGGCGAGACGCATTTGGCATAGTAGCGGGAGCGGCCGAAATTTCGGGAGCGGCCGAAACTTCGAGTAACTGACGATGCTTGGCATTTAGCTTCACTCACTTCACTTCATGCAGCAATACGAGCTATTCTTTTCTATAGTGGGGATCGCTACTTAGAAATGAAAAGACGGTATAATAGAGCGAGGGTAAAGGAGGAAGTTAATAATAGGAAGAAATGCAAACGAAATATCAAAACTTCACGCCGTAGTCGTGACTGTCTTAGTCCTATAAGTTTACTACTACTACTACTACTACTACCTCCGCTCCGCTACTATAGGTAGCCCTCCGTTGCGCCGCTCGCTCTCGCGAGCTATAAGTAATGTCGGCAGTAGAGCAGTGTAGCAGCAACTAACGCTATATATAGCACATTTTCTTCGAAGACGCTGCCGTTGTCTAGCAACGCGCCGCCGAGCGTAAGATCGATTAGCTTCGCCTCGTAGCAACGCAGTATCTAACTATATATATAGAGATTCGTTAGTTTGAAAGCGGCTTCGCTTTCACCGCCGCCCGCAAGTAAGTTACTAGCTAGTTGTTTTCTAAACTATGCATCGCACTTTAGAAGCCAATCTACTAACATATAATAGCGCCGCCCGTCGTGCCGCTACTGCGGTACAACCTCCCCCCCCCCCTCCGGCCCCTGCGCCTACTCCGGCTCCGCTAGCCTACAACGCTCCGTAAGCATACCTAAGAAGAGAGAGAGACAGAGAAAGACTTAAGAGCTACATAGCTAGCATACTACAAAGGAGCGAGCGGGCCGATGTAGGATTAGTAACTAACACGTTACGTAGTGTCTTAGACGACGACGACGACGATAATAATAATAATAATGCCGGGTAAGCAATTCTTTTCTTAAGTAACGATTACTGCTAAGAAAACAATTGCTAACCTACTTCTATAGCTTTCCCCTCCCCGCTGCCGCCGACGACGACGACGATAATAACAACGAAGATAACGAAGCCGGGTAGGTAATTCCTTTCTCGAGTAGCTAGCGCTGCTTAGAAAACAATTACTAACCCAGGTATTAATATAGTCCCGTCGCCGCTGCCCGCCCGGTTAGCCGCCTGCTCGGAAGCGGTACTTTTAAGTACCGTCGCCCGACGGTAACGGATCGCTAGGTAAGTCTCTCCTTATTCCTTTCTAAAGTAGCAGTCGCTACTTAGAAAAGAATACGGGCTAACTCGCGCGCGTATAGTAGTCGTACACCGTTGCCCGCTAGCGCTAGGCCACGGACGCCGTGCGCCGCTACATTACGTACGTTAGGCGCCGCTAGGAACTTAGCGTCTAGCGTACGCCGGCGTGCGTACCGTACCTAGCGGCCGGCTAGGCCGCTCGTTGTTTTGTGCTGCCGCCGGGCCCTGGGTAAGTCTCTCCTCTATGCTTTCTTTTCTAAAGCAGCAGTTGCTACTTACAAAAGAATCCAAGCTAACTCGCGCGCGTATGCGTATAGTGTTAACGGCACCTGTAGCAACTGCCTATAGAGGAATCTGCCCGTAGGCGGTTATGTCTAGGGCCCGGTAGGCCGGCGGCATTCGAACCTTGCTTTGCAGCGATGTAAGACCGCACTAATGTAGAATAATAGCGAAACGCTTGCCTTCGGGCTATAAGACGGACGAAGAATCTGTCGTTCTGCCCTCTCGTATATGCTTCCACCTAGTGATCTCCAAAGGTAACCGCTTGTCCTCTATCTAATTGTTTCCTAAAGTGCGACTGCCACCTTAGAAAAGAATCGAGTAGAGATTAAACCGATGCTCGAGGAGTTCGCACAGCGGCGTTAGTAAATAACGGCTAGCTGCGAGCTGCACCGCGATAGGCTCCTACAATTGTTACTCGCTGCGCTAGTCGTCTATTCCAGTCGGCTGTCCGTATAACATCGAGATTGCTAGGTCTAGCCTATAGCCGCTCCAAATTAAAGGTATCCTCGAACAGCAGATCTTCTAGCTTCTTAACACGCGAGATAGCGACGTAGAATAGCGGCACGTTCTTCCGGCTATTAGAGATATTAAGGACGACCTACGGGAGGGTTATGCCCTATGCCTTGTAGACGGTAATAGCGTATGCGAGCCGGACGGGGAACTACGTACGTATGCGGGTTTCGCCTTTATAGAAGAACGTTCTCTACTCGAAGAAGACGGTTAGTAGGGGTGGATTTCCTTTCTAAAGTGGAGGCTGCACTATAGAAAAGAATTAGCGCCCTACCTAAGATCGAAAGATTAGAATTACTGCATACCGATCTCTACGAAACGAGTACTCCTTAACATAGGGCCTATCGTAGCGCGACCGCGGAACGGCAACGAGAAGGCAATACGGCTAATCAGGTGGATCCGCTATTAGTATAGAGCTAGCCTTCCATACAACATCGTAAAGCCGGCACTCCGTACCGTTCACGATCCTACGCTCGGTCTACAGGTTCTGTAGGATTATTAGTTTGCAACTAATGCTTACGTTAACACGGTTCTCGAGGTAGCTAGCCTTAGGGGCAGGCACCTCCGCCGCGATACGATAACTATTAGACGCAATGCACGAAAACATAGGCTATCCGCTGTCGCGCATGCGAGTAAGGTTATAGGTATCGGCATCTGCGTTAGTGCTATACAAGCGGATTGCGTTCTCGAACTAGCGATAAACGGGGTGTAGAGGATTAAAATTCGACTGCAGAGATTTAGCACGCTAAGTACAGCAGGGGTTAATTTCTAAAGTGGCGAAGCTAGCTTAGAAAAGAATTGCGGGGATACGGACCTTGCAACGAGTGGACAACGTGCTCTAATGCTCGGATGTAACCTCCGTATTGCGAAGACCCTTAAGAGCTATAGCGAACTCCGCACTACCGCTACGCTGTCGCTGCTGCATAGTTAACTTAATAGACTTGTCGAATGTACGATACTTCCAAAAGCCCTGCAGGTTATCTATCGACGGTGTGCTAGCTCCTAGTACTAGCACGTCGGAAAACAGGGCCCTGTTGTTAATAGGAGGGAGTTGCTAGAAGTTACCGAACAAAAGGACACTAACGCCGCTAAACAGCCTGTCGTTAAGGAACGCCTGCTTAAGGCGGAGGTCGATATAGTAGAGGGTAGCGAGGCTAACTATACTCTTCTCATCGATAATTAGGTACTTGCAGTCCTTTAGACGACGCTGCAGGTCGCTAGTAGGGGCCGAGGGGAGTTTCTCGAATAACTAATTAATAGGAAGCTTAAACAACGAATGGAGGGTGCTGCTATTAATACCGTATATAGTAGAGCTAGTCGGCGCGGCACGGATAATCACCGAGCTAGTATGCGGTAACAGGACCTGGAAATGCAATATTAGACTCCTTAGTCCGGTTTACTCTACGGAGATTTTTTTTCTTTTTAGGCGCGGAGTTCTTTTCTAAAGCGGCCTATGCACCTTAGAAAAGAAATACGCACCTACAAATAGGCCGACAGGGTTTAGATTAGGAATGTTTTCCTAGTACTAGCCCGACCGTCGACATTATATAGCAACTACGGAGGAGCACTACTACGCATGCTAGACTTGTAATAGTTTATAACCTCGTCGTAGACCAGCCGCTGCTCGACAGACAACATCTCTGCTACCTCTAGTAATTGGAAGGGCACCTCCGACTGCTTCGGATATGCACCCTTAGCCCTCTCCTACTAACCGGATTAATAAATGTCTAGCTCTTGCCCCGGCAACAGTTCCTCGTCCTACTACTGCTAATAGGTGCTAACGTGGACGTCCCAATCGTATAGCCAATCCTCGGTCCGCTTACTAAGGTCGTCCGGATCCTTACGTCGTGCGGCTGGATTTCGATAAACGGTCTGTCTAGCGAGCAACTCGATGCCGCTACCGATACTCCGCTCGGGTTCTTAGTAGTCGGCAGGTTTAAACTTATTATCCTCGTCTAGATTATCGAGAACTTCATCTATATAGTTAAAAGGGTAGCTATGTTCCTCCTACTAACAGCAGCGGTAGGCGTCCGCCTAAGTCGTATAGCTATCGTGCGGCAGGATAGGGTATGTGCGAAACGGATAGTAGAGGACAATCTTTATGCGGTAGAAGTCCTCGTAATCCGGGCTAGTCGACACCGCGGAGTATCTGTAAAGATGTGGTCAATTCTTTTCTAAGGTGCTACTTACACTTTAGAAAGGAATACCTTAGCATGTAACAGAGTATTCGATTAGGAGCGTTAGGCCGGGGCTAAGGGGTTTTGCCCTTCCTGTATTCAAAGCTAGTAAGGAACGTAAACAGTGTTACATCCTCGTACGTGTTAGGTCTAGCCTTGTACTTCTCGAGGGCAGTCTAACTACGCTGGACCTCCTTACTAGCCTTATCGAGCTCGACCGATGTCCTAAGCTAATCCTTAGAGCGATAGTCGAGACTAATAGCCTCGCGGCTTCTATGCGAGAGTAGCAAGCCGAAGAGGATATAGGAAACCTCCTACGCTAACTAGTCCCTCTCGGCGATTAAGCGGTTAATAGTCTTGTTAGCTAGCGACAGTGCGGGCTGGAAATAGGTTAGATTTCTTTTCTAAAGTGAGACACATAGTTTAGAAAAGAACTACCCACCCGATTCTTATTTAAAAACGGCGCCAGACTTCCGGCGATCTACTAGTACGTTAACGTCGTAGGCTCGTTCTTAGTCGCGTATTTCCCGACGTAGTTAATTACCGCCTTCGCAGACGTGTAGGGTAAGATGTTACTGTTCGCTCTCTAGGCTAGCGCGACCGCAGGGCAATACGCGTTTATTATGTAGTCGTTCGAGGCAGCATTAAACAGAGGGTAGTGGGGATTGCGGCCACGGTTAGTCGTTGTAGGGCCTATAGCTCGAGGGAAGTGGAACCGGCACTTAGTCGGTGCATTAGGTAGAGCGCCTCTTACCCGTCGTTAGCAGTAACCCTGCGAGCGAGATGTTAGACTCCTTGGTCCGTAATCGTGGGATCGGATTTCTTTTCTAAGTAGGCGATCCTACCTTAGAAAAGAATCCGCGCCCGAGAAGCCTACCTTGCTCCTATCGCACGAATGCTGCTATACGCGGTTAACGACGTCCGACAGATCCTCTAGGGTATTAGTTAGTTTATTAGCACTAGTGTTGTATACACCTCGAGTGCCTACCCCGGCGCGAGCTCTACCTAGCTAAGGATTCACCGCAACGATATGCTTGTCCCAAAAGGCGGTAAAGGCTGCGCGATCTGTCTCGTCCTTAATGTCGCTATATGCTTCCGGCATAGCACGTGAATCGCACTATGCGAAGCTATAGACATGCGTGCTGCCGCGGCCTTGGAACTCGTACCGGAACTAGTAGTTAACGATACCGAACTTTGGCTTAAGAACCCGATTAAAGAAGGAGGTAAACCGGTCGTGGAAATGCTAAGTCGCAACGTGTGGATGGTCACGGAGGTTGTTGCGACCGATTTAAAGCCGTTCTACATCGGTGCTATACTTCTACCGCTCGTAGTTAGGCAGAAATCGATGCAGACTGTCCTACTACATATTAGCCGCGCTAAAGGTAAAGAAGAATGCTAGTTTTCCTAGAAGTAGGATTAGCATTCTTTTCTAAAGTAACAAGAGCGCCTTAGAAAAGAATTGCGTACCCAACGCATAGACGTATAATATTAGCTCCGACCGCTTCTTGTTCTAAAAAGGCCGAATCCCCTTAACGGTCGTAGATCCACGGACAACGCGGTTAAGGAGGGCTTAGGCCTAGCGAGTGTCCTCACGGAGGTGTTCTCGTAGCTCGTTAAGGGTTATCGCATAGCCGTCCTTGCGATTAATTACCTAACGAGAGCGGCTGCTACTAATATTACGCATCTACGTATTAAATACAGCATAGCGGAAGCGCTAGTAACGAGCGAACCGGCTATTATCGTATCGAAGCAGATGCTAGATCTACCTTAACAGCGGCAGCTTCCTTAAGCGTGGGAGGGCCTAATCTGCGAGCCCTTAAGGAAATAGACATGGGAATGCAAGCGAAAAGATCCGTTGCTTGCAGGCCTGCTGCGATGCACGATCCTGCTGCGAATACTGTAGAGTCTATAGACGTAGCTATACTATCGCGGCCCTAAAATGCTTAGGATTAGGCTTTAGGCCTGCAGAATGTTAGACTCCTTAGTCCGTATTACTCTACGGAGTTCTTTTCTAAGGCGCGAGCTACGCTTTAGAAAGGAATGCTTACCCTAGAGAAAGTCCACCGCCTTAGTCTCGCCGGGGAGGGTGTTTAGCACGGCAGCACCCTCTATAACACCCTCGATATTAGCACTATCCTCGCCCTCGGGCAGGGTAGTGTTATCCTTAACACTAACCGTCGCGATCTTATTAAGGACCGTGCTATCCTTAGGGAGAGCAAGAAGTGCGGCGTAATCTATCCTAATGTTCGTATATCCGGGGTGGTGCTAGATTAGATAATCCAACTAAGTCTAGTGCGAATGTTAGTAATACTTTTCTAAAGTGCACCCGCTAGCTTAGAAAAGAACTAACCTGCACATAGAAGCGATTTATAGTAAAGGATCTGCGGAACTAAGCAGTGAACTACCTACGATTAGGGTTAGCCAGATCTTGCTCTAGCCGGATTAGGATAGTGTTGCACTAAGCTAGCAATCGTAGCAGCTTAGTAACCACATTAGGCACATTACGAGCGAAGGTTATAACGTGTCCCTTGTATCTCTACTATGCACTATCGACATAGACTATGTGCATGCTAATATAGATGGGCGCAATAAGCAGCTGCTTAATATCAGACAACACTAGTAGCTACGCAGGCACATGCCCTGGATCTATAGAGTTCTTAGCGGACATAAGATAGGGTGCGCCGGCTAATAGACGCGCGTCGGCGGTTTTGCAACGCTGGCAGATGCTAGCGCGATCGAGCTAGAGGGCGTTAATTTCGTTCTAAAGTAGCTGCAGCAGTTTAGAAAAGAATTGCCTACCTTTATATTAAACTAGCGTTCCTTACATCGAGAGCAAAAGTGGGTTTCCTTAGTATTTAAATCCTTTATCTATGCTACTACTCTTTCCTAATCCTTCTCCGACACCGCCGGATTGCGCAGATCGGTGCTTTCGTTATAGACGCGTAGCACCTTATATGCGTCCTCGTAGAGGTCCGTACGGAGCGTTTCCAGCTACTTAGCGGCGATTCTAGCCGCTCGAGCGTCTTTATCCTCCGGTAAATCTAGCGGTAACGGAGGCGGTAGAGGTAGAGGAGGCGGAGGACAAGGAAGGATATCGCGCTCACGAGGAACGTAGCGGCCAGCGGGTAGTGGAGTAGACCGTCGTTCGGCTATAGAGGCCTGCCTTGCGGCTCTTATAGCAGCATTGCTTCCCTAAAGTAGTCGTTAGTACGGTAGACATTCTTTTCTAAGGTGAGAACAGCGCTTTAGAAAAGAATTGCAGGTATACCGCTGCGAGTCTCGCGAGAACAGCAGCCTCCTCGTCTAGACTAGAGTTATTGTCGCTATTAGGCGGCTAAACTAGCATAGGAGCGCTATTATTAGCACGACGACGCTTTACAGTGCGTTGTGCTCGACACTCGTTACAGGCGGCAAACTCTCTGCCTGCAGTATTGCGGAAGAGGGCGATAGGCAGTAGTCTATCGTAAGGCCGGTCGCGATAGAACTTAGTGGACATTTAGCATTATTGATTTGTTTTCTAAGGTGGACGCGTGGCTTTAGAAAACAACTCGAGGGCACCACGTTGTTACGTGTCGGGAAGTCACATAATACGCAAATTCAACTTTGGCTGTGAGCCAATCATTCCAACCCCTGTCGAAAAACCAGTTCAGCAATATAGGCCCTTCGGGCCAATCATTGAGCCTCGGTCGCTACGTCATCATTGCAGGTCGGGTCGGTCTACTGCTAAGGAGTAAACACACCCAGATCTTTCTCCATTCAATGTCCATGCCTTCCTTGCAACGTGCTCGGATATCAAAGGTAGTCGGTCGCTCGCCAGCAAAGCAAGCTCGACCGGCGTATTTGTCTTGAAGACTTTGCAAGACGGACAAGATAGCCGGATTGCCATCGAAGATGGACACTCATCGAGCATCGCCCTTCTGTCTGAGATTTCGCATAAAGACCTGCGTCGACCAGCATAGAGACCTGCATGCACCAGCGGTTCCGGTTTAGCAGGGCTGTCTTTTCATGAGTTTGAGCAATTGCTAACAACACCTCCTTGAAGTCGACCGACTTCAAGAAGGTAAGCTGCTGCCATCATCGTGCTGACGACTATCAGAGCGAGGCGACAAAAATCGTCGAGGCAAGGATGAATTGGTATGATATGGAGCGGAAGCATGGTATGTGCATCGGCTGGGGTGTGTGATTCCGGTATTTCCTTGTCAACTTGTTCAATTGTTGTGTTCTGCGTTCGACACACGACGCTGAGTGAAACTTGCCACATGCGATGGAAAAAAACGCATTACTTACCTTGATACTACTTCTGGTATCTGCTCGCCACTGCTCATAATGCAACAAAAAGTTGATCTCTTCGCTCCACAAAGATTGTGTGAAATCATTGAAGGAACGTGGTGTCAGTCGCAGCTGCCTAATCGGGAAATTCTGATGCGGCGAGAACCTTGCAGGCATTTTGTGACCGGTTCTCTTGACGAGAAATCGTTACTCAGGAGGCGAATACCACGAAGCGTTCAGGAGATAGCTGGCTCCGTTCTTCGGTCTGTCCGCGAGGCAACAAGTGATGGATTTCCCAAGATCTCCACGAGTCTTATGCGAGCTCATGCAGCGCGCTTATATTAAGGCATCGACAACTGTAGCCTCCTTCGTTGCCGGACTGTAGTGCCAACAACGATCGTCCCGAACTCCGCAAGATTGTCGAACATTACCGAGGTCACGGCGAGGTGTCGAACGCTTCTGATGCACTGAAAGTCAGACACCGGCCAGCGTCTGTATTCGTAGTCGTACCATGTGCATGTTAGATGACGCTGCGGGAGAGTGTGAGTCAGCACAACTCAAAGCTGAGTCGTTCCTCGTCCAATAGCAGATATGGGGTAGAGTTCGAAAAGGCGGTTGCAATTAGCCGATCATGTACACCGTATTTACCGATGAGCAAGATGGCGTCTGCCATCGGGACAAGTCACACTGCATAATTCTCCGCATGGCCTCTTCACCATCGGCCTTTTTGGGCCGCAACAATTGGCGGTAGCCTTTTCCTTCGGTGGAGGCTGAGCTGAATGAAGTGCATGTTGATGATCATGACTTGCGGGATTACTGGAGCGGCTCCAATCAATATAGATCCGCGAATAGGATGCTTGAATGAGATGCCGAAGCTTCTACGAATAGAACAATCGGTGTGCATGGCATATGTGAGTCAAACTCTCGACAAGCGACAGCTGACCTTCCAATGAGGCTGAGTCTCGCAAATCTCGATCGTACGCTGGTACTCGATTGCGCTATTGAGGTTGTAACAGAGTTGCAAGGAGGAGCCGTAGCCAACGTGTGGTTCACTGGTTGTCCGGGCATCAAAGGCAGCATTGCTCGGAGTGCCGCGCTGTACGCATGAGATCCGAGGTTCTGATATAGCACAGTGGAATGTGACCGTCAGCGACAAGACTGTCATGCAGCTCGCATCTCTCATCGTAGCGCTACCACCAAAGCTTCAAGGCGTGTCACCTCTGCTGTGCCGTGCCGCACTCTTTGCATAAGTCAAGACTCGGCAATCGATAAAGTGTCCGACGCCACGGGGGGTCTTGTGCTGGCAACATGACCGGGCAATCTCGATCGACTTCTCCGCTCACGGCTCACCAATAACCTATCGAGATGTTAGTGTTGCTCATCGTAGCATGCGAGTGCTGCCATGGCGGAATGCCTGGACTCTACTGCTGGTTGACATCGGACTTCCGAATGCGATACTATACATGGTTCCGATGAGATCAGTAGCAAGTGACATAGCATAGCTTTTGACCATGACTTGAGACATCGCTGAATGAGGTCGAAAGCCATGGCAAAATGGTTGCATTATTGGCAGAATCTCGGTATTGATCACCAGGACTCATGGTAGTCAACGGCATTATTGACGAAGTGTTCAAGTGTCATGCCCGCCGGACATATTTGACTTGTGGGGTTCATTGTCGCGAGAACTTCCGTGCAACACCAGGAGTGGGGATGGCCTGCATTGGAAGGATCTGACAGGCTGTTCATCATCATCAGAGTCTTGAATGTCATGACGAAGATCCATGCGGTGGGCATCTTTCCGATTCATCATGAATGAAGTAATTGAAACGCTGACGAGGCGGTGAACCTGGCATCGGCAGGCTGGACGATGCCGGTGCTGGTCTCGAGTGCGCCGGCAGTCTGCGTGCGGGCTTCGCGAAAGTGTGAACGTGGACTTGCCGCGATCCATGTCCGATGGAAGGACGAAGGTCCTTGGCTGTAGGGTGCGGTAAATCGCAGGGCGACATCTGAGATGAGAGGAGCTGTCTGCCATCTGGCCCTGACCGAAGGTGATGGATCGATCATGGCTACAGGCCGTGAATCCATTAGAGCCCTGCGAATCCCCATCGCCAGTGTTTCAGTTCGCGGCTCCTGGCCAATGTGCTTGAATTGCCGGAGGATTGCTGGTGATGACACCAACATTGAACGTTATAAGCGGAGAGCTTCCCCGGGTCAATTGGGACGTTCGACCAAGACTGAGTGAGGTTGTGCTTTTGGAGTACGGTTCTCGATAAGCCAGCATCGAGGTTTTGTTTTGGCTTTTCGAGACCACGGCACGCGAGTCGGACACAATAGCAGCGGCAGTACGAGGGCAACATGGCGGCACTTGGCTTCGTGCCCGAATTCCAAATATTCCCTAGCATGTCGACAAGGACATGCCTTCCCAGTAACGTGGCTCAGCGGCGAGCGCCAAGGAGATCGTGAAGTGAACAGGGATGTTCCTTGAGATAGGATAATCCTTCGGGGGTCATTTACACGATCTTGTGAGACGTCGCGATCAGGCAGCTGATTTGTCGAGCCGGGACGAGCGTCCTGGCTGCCAATGTGTTGCCCAAGAGACTCCCGGTCTTTGGGCATGGGTCGGGGAGTTCCTGCAGCAGCGTGACGCCAGAATCTGACTGGCATAGTCAACGGCGCCAGAGTGTCCCTCAACGCCGACGTACCAGGATGCTTTGCGGCAGTCGTTTTCCGGAGTGCTTGCTCGCACGCATTATTGCTTGCAGGCTGACCCGGTCCAGTTCTCCACTTCCCTGAAGATAGTGGACCCATTGTTGCTTCGACCGGAACATTCTCCATTGCTTGCACAATAAATCTGCATAACAAGCGGGCTGGCTTCTCCGTTTGTTGAAACGAGCAGGAAATCGTTTCGAGTATTTGCACCGCATGACCGCATCGGTCAGTCGGCATATCCGAAGATTCTGGTACAGCACACTCTTGCTCGACGTCTGTATCAACGCCAGGATATCGCTATCCGCCTCTTAGAGGAAAGATGTGTCCTGAGTTCCTGACGAGTGGACGGCGAGATAGTGGCGCTTGGATTCTGATTGCCGAACGGCAACCGCTCCGGATCCGCCGACAATCATCCAGTTGACTGTTGTGGGGTTACGGAGGTAGGTCACAGGAGACGGCTTGTGTCTGGGTCCTGGCGAAACTCAAACAGACAAGGAGGATCAAACATGGTCCACGCTGTCGTCGGTCGAGCATCTCTGCCGCTTCGGGTCATATGTCCGATAGAGTTCGAAAACGAAATGCCCATCCTGACTCGTGCTCAGATGACTTCCGCTTGATCTGAGCTTGTTCCGGTCAAGAGCCGTATCGAGCAGATTGATCGACAAGGTTCCAAAGTGCGCTTTGCCATGAGGCTGAAGAGTCAAATATGGGATATCGAACTCTGAAAGTCGCTGCCGCAAGCGAAGTCACACTGACACGCCAAGCTGCCAACCTACATGTGGATTTTGTGCTTGCTTTCAGCGGGACCAGCGTTGGAGGATGTAGTACACCGTAGAGCGGGATCGCAGAGTTCACACAGCCTGACCCCAAGTTCCGCATTGTCGAGCTGATTATTGTGGCCTCGGGACTCCCATGGTGGAGTTACGTGGTTGGCATATGTGCCGACCAAGGCCGTTATCTTTCTTCAGACCGGCGATATTCGCTCCTGTGAGGACGATTCCACGTGGTGAGAAGGAGCCGCAAGGCCCTAGTTGTGTCCATGGCTCGAGCTGCCGACTAGAAGCAATGGTAGCGAATACGAACGACGCAGATACGCGAGCAGAGTCACAAACGATGGCATGCCCTGAGGCCCTCCCTCAGTCAACAGATCAGTGGGGCAAAAGTCCAGCGAGTATCGTCAGGGTAGCATCCTATAGGATGGTATGGAATAGTAACTAAGGCGGCCAGGGCAATCGAGCATCATGATGATTGATGCGGTGTGTTTCGCTGGACCAGACTCCTCGCAATTTCCAGGTCGGGTATCGATCGGGACATCAACGGAAAGTGCTAAAGTGGGGTGCACAGATTCGTTCTGACAGGATGCGATTGCCTGGTGACAGTGCCAATCTACAGATCTGCAGCAGATGAAAGACGAGGATGAACCTTGTCTTGCTCGCGGATTTTCAAGAGCCCCGTGAAGTCCACGACTGGTATACAGTGCACATGGCTCGGACGTCGCGCAGCCCCGTCACAGCACTGCTGGCACCATCCTGATATCTCGACATGAGTGCCTCTTGATGAATCCAAGACATCCAGGTACCACCCTCGACCATGGTCGGTCCAAGCAAGGCCAGCCAATACCACAGCGCCGCAGGCGAGGTGCACCCTACACGGCTCCTTCGCTTGCGGCTACGGTGAAAATGAGACCAGCAAGACCACTTGTCCCATGAGGCTCCACCTCTTGATTCATGCGGCACTCCGGTCCCGAGATGCTAGCGCTCAAAACGGCCATTTCAAGGCGTCGCTGACCTCATTAAGATGATTGGACTGCTTTGGCCGCTCTGACTGTTCAGAATCAGATGACACCATGCTCGTTTGCGAAGAGGCCAGAGGAATGCATCAGCCGACTCTGTCTTGGAAGGATTGACAGGCACACCGAGGCGGCTCCTCGTATGAAGACTGCCGATATACACAAGACTATTAAAATAGACTTTCCTCTCCTCCTGCTCGAAGCGGTAACCCTGGCGCGGGCGTTTCTTCCGGCACGTTGCGCTTCGCATCCGGGCGAGTGTTGACGCCATCGTGAAAGGCTGATATGTAGAATGGACCTTGGAAGAGACGTCTACCGGATTGTGTTCCTTCCAACTCTTCTGCACTGCTGGTAGATTTCGACACCTTCTAGTATGGGCTTGTGGCTCTTCGGGAGACCCATGTCAGCATTCCACGTCAGCGTTGACCACGACACAGTCAATGCACAAAAGAGCCTTTAGGGTTGCCGACCCCATATAGACTCTTTTCGATAAAGTTCTCCTGACGTTGAAAGCCACTATCGTCAAACTCTACACATTTAGAGCAGCGCTTAAACGTGTCTTGACCGAGGGCGCTTCACGCGATACAGCTGATGAAACAATGAAGCATCGTCTTATCACAGGCGCCCTGCGAACGATGCTGTAATCCGACCTCGTGCAGCAGGGCCATCGGCACTCCGAATGATCATCTCGCCACTGTGCAGCCGTTCGCAAGCGACACGGAAATCATGCGCTCTGCCCCACCACACACTCCCGTTCGAGAGACAGCTGGACGAATACGAAGGATGCAGAGGCCTGTCATCAATAACGAACAAGCACGGCGCGTCCGTGCACATCGTCGGGTCCGACGGTGCTCAAGCGGGACTGGCGAGCAAATGCCGACCCATGGCCTGCAGGTGGAGTTCGCCATGCATTCAACACGCGGAAGCAGTGCGCCCTCGCTTATGCCGTCCGAGAGCGTGCAAGGGAATTCAGGTTCGGGTCATGCTCTCGCCCTGCTAATCAACGTCGGGGGACTAGGAGGACTCTATGATGAAGAATGAAGGCATGCGGCACTGTAGTCACACAAACAGGCTGTTACGCGAGCCGTGACGCGATCGACAGCCTGATGGTCTCAGGAAGGATTGGGGTGGACATCGGCAGTGGAGACAAGGTTTTCCTGCTGATGCTCATGCGAGCCGCGCTGAGCGCGCATATACGCGGGAGTATTTCTACTCTCTACATTTGTATCGTACGAAGTGGGCGTACACGACTCTGCTGCAGCAGGACTTGGCTCCCGATGGACGAATAGCGGAGGCTTCGAGGGCTGGCCATCGAATTCGGCTTGCTCCGGAATTGCGTTGGCGCAAAAGCCGGCCAGTCAAACGAAAGACACCCGACTCATATTCCTCCGATGCACGCGGTAGTGGTGGCGCTTGGCTTGGGCGTCGCGGAATCCTACAATCGTCATGGTGGGAAGCGAAGCGACGAACGAGGTGATTCGTTTGCACCGTTTGACGTGAGGTGATTGGAAGGTGCACGAATAATCATCTGCAATCCTGAGTGAGGAGTCGATGGGCTGATAACATTGGGCCACAGGATTCCTGACGATGTCGTGCTCCCGATGAGATGTGCACATGGGAGAGTGACTTGAGGCACTTCGGGAGAGACGCACTGCGAACGGCAGGTGTGTTGTCGATCTAACGGCACAGTCCAACGAAATCCACCCCTGTGAGTTCACACCCGCATGGCAGCCATAAAGGCAGTTCCACACCACCCGAGGATAAAGCCGGTTCTGTTCGACATATTTGACAAGTATACAGCCGTCCTGTCATCGAGCAAGAAACCACGAGTATTTGAACCCGTACACAGCGGACATGGATATCAATCGCCAAGGGTAATGCTTGAGGGTTGCTGATACGCGTTTTCCGTTCATGGCTGCGGCTCCGCTAGATCGTCGCAGGCAGTTTGGGCGTCTGGGATCCCATGTCCAGAGCTGTGCAACTTGCAAGGGAGCAGAGAATGTACCGTCGCCTGCTGTAAGGTACAATGATACCTTGTCAGCCGGGCGGGCCACGCTTTTTGTGCCTCCATCTCTCACACGGCTACCCGTCTGCTCATACACGCTTGCCGTCGTGCTGTGCCGCGTGCTGGACGCCATCATCTCGATTCTAGTGGCACAGCGGCAGAGGATTATCCCTGTGAATTGCTTCGAGACACAAGGTCATTGCCAGGTTCGAAGACAAGACCCCATCCATGGCAAGGCTGACGCCTCCTGCGTGTTTATGTAAAGCAGCTCGTGAGACGGTGAGATGGACTCCACGATCCTGCGCTCATCAGATTGTGATCAAAATGGAGTCTCACCGTGCGCATGCACGGTCTCACCTCTCATCGGAGCCTGTGGTTTGCCGTGAACCCTGGCCAGCCGCGCCGCAGACATCCCGACCGCACGCTGGATGTGGCTTTGGCACTAAATCGAAGCCATCGGCCGTTAGCACGGTACTTCTCGGTCCACCACCGAGTTAGTGGTTGGTGTGGGAAAGTCAGAAACGTACCCCAGTACCCTACAAGCGATCCTAGGGAAAGGCAAAAAGTAGCTAGACTGTGGTAAATCTCATTGAAAGAGGGTCTCGGAGCGGCCGACACGCCCACTGGGCTGGGTTCGCTCATCACTGCTTGTCAACGACTCAGGTCTTTGGAGCCCCCTCTCTCGCCCCCATCCGCAACCCGCAAGGATTCGCTGCCTTCTGGGATCGGACAACGTTGTCCTCGGACCCGCTTATTGGATCTTCTGCGTGTGCTGCTCATCCACCTGCTCCCTGCTCGCCTGGCCTGCTACCGTCCACGGTACATACTCCTCTTGTACCGCTCTGGACCTCATCCACCTCTTCCTGACTTTTCCCTTGCTTTGACTTGCTCTGTTCGACCCTGCATTGTACTGTCCTCGTCCAGTCCAGCCCTGTGCAGCTCTACCGTGCTTCTTCTTCTTCGTCCACCTTCCTCCGCCTACCCGGACGGACCTCCCTCCTCTTGTTCCGGCACCCGAAGCTCATCGTCAGCTGAACCTACCGCCGCACGACACTGCATTACCGACCAGCCAACGACATCTCGTTCCTCTTCTGTCTTTCGTTCGACCGTCCGCCTACTTGCATCACTCCAGGAGCCGGAGCTTCCAGCCAGTCGTTCCTCACCCTCTTGCTGCACCTTCTGCTTGGGCTTCCGACACGCTTGTGCTGCACACCCATCGTGGCCTGCTTCTCTTTCTGCAACACTTGCTGTACTCAGCAACTGTCACTGAATCTTGTCGGAACACGTTGTTCTCGTCCTCACCTAGCCACTCACTGCTCAGCATAGAGGCACTCTTTTGAACAGCCATTCGATGGTCCGGCATCTCTGATCTGCTCTGCATCCTGAGTCGCCGGTGCACAGGTCGATGCTGCACTGCCTGCACTGAAAATCGCGAAACCCTCTCCGCCAGACAATCATGTTTTCGGCAGCACCTCAACCCGCAGAGCCAATGCGTACCTTTCCCTTCCACCACGACCGCGGCATGAGCCATGGTGGTGATCACCTGCGCTATGCGCCGCACCCACCGCCGTCACGACAAGCTGTTGAGCTGCCGCGACCACTGGAACCAAGGCCAAACCATCATCTGCCCGCTCCATCAATAGAAGCAAACGGGAGCCAGAGACGACCAGATGCATTTCGAGGACCTGCACCTGCACAGCCTGAATATCGACCACGGTCTCAGAATCTGCCTCGTCTGCAAGACATCCTCACATCCGCATCTCCCGCACCTAGCCAACCTCCTCACCAACACGGCTGGAATGGAGGACAGCACTCGCAGCCATCCAGTGGTGAACCTTACTACAATCATCACCGGCAGCCGTCTTTTAACGCACCACTTCCATCTCCACATCATCCGAGTCAGTCGTATGCACCTCACCCACACACCAAGCGTATTGAACTGCCCATACTGGAGACCAGTCCGGTGACGAGACACGACAGTCGCGTACCGACACCGCCGTACGCTGCCTTCTCCGAAGCTCGAACAGATTACAACCACGGTCACCGCGAAAGAGCTCGTCAAGCATCGACGGGATCTTATCCACACAACGGCGTTCCCAGTCCTTGTGCTCCTGGAGGAGCTGCAGAGGAGCTCCGTTACAGAAGTCCAGTCTCGGGCTCGGAACGACCTCGAAGCGACCAATATGGACCTCTTGGAGCAGAGTCGTCGAAGAAGTACGTGGGCGTCAGGGAGGTGCCTGGTGAAGGAACGTTTCATTTGTACGAGGGAGGCTTCCGCATTCCCACACACGTGGACGGTGAGACTGTGAATCCGGCCTGGGGTTTGACAAAGGCCAACAAGCCTCGGAAGCGCCTTGCGATGGCTTGTCTCGACTGCCGAGAGAAGAAGATCAAGTGTGAGCCAGGTGCTGTTAGTTGTTTGCAATGCGAAAAGGCCAAGAGAACGTGTCGAAAGTAAGTTGGCGAGCTAAAGTTGTGATGGACTCAAGCTAACCATTGCAGGGCGCCGACTCATCAATCGCAACCCGAAAACAACAGCGCTCCCGTATGGCAGACGAACGCCGACTCACCAACTCGAAAGAGCATGTCCGATTCATCTCCTCGCGCCTACATTGCCGACGCTGCGCCCAAGCGACGCCTCGTGGACGAATACCCACCCCCGGCGATGCCTTCCAAGAAGCCTCGATCGATATCACCCGTGTATGGCAGTAATGGAGCAGTCCAGGCCAGCGCACCGCCGCCACACGCATATCACCACCATTCTCCAGCTGGCCCCGCAGCTCCCAGATCGCCTTCAAGAGTCCTGAGCTGGGAGCAGGACCCCTTCGCCGTCGATCCCGATGCGACCATACATCTCCTGAACTACTACTTTGCAGATGTCAACGATGCCACGTACTGCATCTTCCCGCGACAGCACTTCATGCACTGGCTGAAGGCATACCCGAGCAAATCATAAAACGAGCGCATGGTCCTGTACGCCATGCTGACGGTCGGCTCGATCTTCGCGGGCGAGCAATACTCCGGGTTCGCACAACGCTGCGCAGAGATCGCCGCCGAGGCGGTCCAGGCGAAGATTGGGCGTTTCAGCATGCCCGTCGTGCAGACTCGCTTACTGCTGGGCTTGTACTACTACGCCAAGGGCGCCGACGGCATGGTTCGGGATTACATTGGCTCTGGCATCAACACGGCGTTGTTCTTGCGATACCACACCGAGCAGGGTTGCGTCGAAGACGACGGATCGGAGCGATCCGGAACCGAGTTCGCGTTCACGCCGGAACAGACGGTGGAGTGCAAGCGACGGACGTTCTGGTCGGGTTTCTTGATGGATCGGTATTGTGGGTTGAGTTCCAGTTTGATCAACCCGCAAGACGTCTTCCTCCGCCTGCCGTGCTTCGAGGAGACTTACGAGCGAGGGATCCGATCCGATGCGCCGCACTTCGACAACGAAACCATCGACCCGACCAAAGCCGTCACGACGGCTTCGAGCTCCATCTCGCCCATGGGCTGGGTGGTCCTGATCGCCGCGATCTGGGGCGACGTCGTCAACTTCATCTACCGCGCCGTGCACCGTTCCCCAGGCGCATACGAAGAGGAATACGAAAAGTTCCACAGCAACACCTGCGCGGCCCTCCAGAGCTGGCTGGCACGCCTGCCCGACCAACTCCAATTCTCACCAGCCAACATGGAGCGAAGCGTCCGTGGCGGCTACGCGGGACCCTACGTCTCCATGCACGTCCTCTTCCACCTCTCCTGGGTGAAGATGAACCGCTTCGTCCGCCACTCCCTGATCCCCCGCTCCCTCTCCCGCAACATCCGCGCCACCCACAGTCACTCCCACTCCCTCCTCCAAGTCATGAACACGCTCCGCGCCACGAAATGCGACATCGCGGAGAAGGACCCCCAAACGGCCTCCTTCACCTTCACCACCCCCTTCGCCGGCTCCGCCATCCTCGCCGCCATCGACGTCGTCGGCGCCGGCGGCCTGGACTCCCACCTCCGCACATCCCTCGACCTCATCGGCTGCGGCATGGACTCGTTGAGGGAGCTCTCCCGATACTGGAGCACGGCCGCGGACCAATTCAAAGCGTGCCAGAAGCGCTACTATCAGATCCAGAACGTGCTCAAGCACCCCTTCACCGCCCGCAGCGGCTGCTGGCTCGGGAGGGAATGGGGCGTCGACTGTGCGCTGGAGCGGGAATTCGCCGAGGACAACGATTGCGTTTATGGGGCTGACGATCGGGTGTTTTTCGATGCGTTGGCGGAGGATGAACGGGGAGTGCTGCAGGCGAGGAGTCCGACGACGACGACGATGAGGAATGGGGAGCCTTCTTCTTCTTCTTCTTCGCGGGGAGGGAATGTTTCTGCGTAGAGATGGGGGGTTGGGGATTCACATCGACAGGATTTACAGAACAATTTTTTGGCATGGGATGGATGGAAAGCGTTTTGTCTTTGTTTGAAAGGGAGAGGACAAGTCTTGCTCTCTCTCTCTCCCTCCCCGGCGCCATGAGGAAATACGGCACTTTCGCACGACTTTGGGCGGATGAATGGCATGGCATTTTCCATGGGAAAGGAGTTGCGCGACATGGGGTACTCCTTTCCACCAATTTTCGGTTTTAACTCGAGTTGTCACTCGTTGTCGATAGTCCCTACAATCCGAACACACTGCAGTACAGTACAGCGTTCCGCCACAGCCCTTCCATCCATCCATCCTCATCACAAAAGGACCCACCGCTGAGCCTCCCATCCCATCCTCCCATCGCCAAAACCCAACCCTACCCTCCGATTCGGGCCCGAGAGCATCAGCCCCACCACCGTCCTGGTCCTGGTCCTGGTCCTGGTCCTGGTCCTGGATCCCGGTCCAAGATAATGGAACCCACAAAAAGAGAAAAAGACGCTAATAAGGTAACAAGCGAGCCGCCGCGCCGCAGCGAGCCAGCGACACTGCCGAAGCCAAGGATCGCGCCCCGCAGAAAGAAAGCGTGTGATGCAAAAGCTGTGCTCCACTCCACTCCACTCCACACGCCCGTGCCACACGCGCGCGAGCGAGCGAGCGAGCGATCGCATCGCATCCCATCCGCCGGGCGCAAAGAAAAGTCCGTGAAGGGTTTTTTTTTGTTACTACTTGTTTTTTTTGCCTCCAGCCGCTGGCGCGTGTGACGGTGGGGGGAGGGGGGGTTTGTGGTATTGGTTTGTCAGTGTGATGACTTTCACACCATTTCACGGCTGTTTGGGCATACACGTGGGGAGATGAGGATGTGACGACTGCTTTTCCATTCTTGTCTTGTTCTTCCGCGTACTGTAAGGTAGTGCGGGATCCGTATTCCGGCTCTTCTCAGTGTTTCGGCATCTTTTCTTTTCGATTGTTTGGGGTGGGAAAGAAAGCTGTGCTGGGATGGATGCCTGACCCTGATCGGCTCTTCTCGGTGCATGTCGCTGACACTGTCAGACCGGTCAAGGGGGCATTACCTATCGGGCGGGAAGATTTTTCCGGGAGGCGGATTGGAGGAGTGGGTTAGGGCGGACTTATCGAATGGATCTTTCATGGTCTATCATCAAAAGAAGACTCACATCAGGCGGGTCGTGCGAAGAAACGTAGGCGAGCGTCAAAAGTACCTCCTACGTACGTTGCTGGCAAGTACGAGGTAAGCCGCCGGCAAGTCAGGTTCAATGGACCGTCGGACCGGGTTTCCTGACGCTGTCGTGTCTTCTTCTCCCGTCGGCGACAGGGTACGAATGGAGGTTAGAGGCTGAGCATTCAAGCAAGCAAGCACACGACCGTCGACAGCCTTGTTACATGGAGGTGGTTTCCATGCGACATGGGGCCGTCTGTGCATCCTTGACATTTTCGACGGCGTTTTCGCGATGGCAGTGACGGGCAGGACGTGAAACGGACGCGGTTGGAACGGGAAATAGAAGCAAGCCCTCCGTACGGGACTGATGACTGACCAACTCTCCGTGCATCTTTGGTACAAGCACGACCGCGCTCATGGAACGAACCCCAAAGCAGCGAAGTGACCGTGTCACCCTCCTTCACCTCGACCCCTGCCGTCAGCCCCATCGGTACCGACACACTCGCAGTCACCGGCAGTTGCAAAGAAGGAAACACGACGTCATCACCCTGGCAGAAAAGAAAACACAAGACAAGGTCCCACAACCGAAATCCCTGCTTCTTCCCGCGATCTGGATCTCGTTTTCCGTGATTCTCCATCCCATACCCCGTCGACTGGGGGGGGGGGGGGGGAGGGTGTGCACGGTGTCGTGGCGGACGTCGGAAGCAAAGACTGCGAAGTCTGCGAAGTGATGTCCATGTCCTGGTCCTGGTCAATGCGGTTCCTACGCCCTTGTCCTTGCCCTCGTCGCTCCATTGCTCACGCCGCCCGTGCGCCCTCTGGCGTGCGATAAAGCCGACGACATGGGGTGTCGGTAGGGGGAGCAAGGGTCGGCTAGCGGCGGCGGCGGCTTGGGGGTTCATGGGTTGGTTGGAGAGGAGTGATCTCCGTGAAACATCCACCCTTGTTGAAGGCCCGTTCTCGACCTTTTGTGATTCGTACATCGTAAAGAGCGTGGGTGGGGGGTGGACAGTTGGGAGCATGGTATGGGTGTCGCAACCGTTTGCCATGTCGCTGTCGAAATCGAAGTTCCAGAACCGGCTGAAAGTCCAGCCCAGCAAGTCGAATCTTGATTACGCGAGACGAGAATCCTGCAGGACTAATGAAAACTGCTGCAGAAACGAGACATGCGTCCACCACGGCGGACTGCCCCACCGTCCGATCTCGATGTGTGATGGAACCGGCTGCTGTATGCGAGATAGTGAAGATTGTGGGCCACGCACACCACACCACACGGTCCCCACCCACTCTGCGTTTTCCCGCGTGGTCCCCACTGGCAACTGCACTGCGTGCCAAGCGAAGCCGCGTTAGTTTGAAGGAAGCGAGACGAGAAGAGCTGCGCGCCAAACGAATGCAGACCCTTGTCGGACTTTGCCCATTGGACTTCTACCGAAGGACAAGCACAGAAGAGAGAGAGAGAGAGAGAAGGGGGTGACAGGATCTGCATCCTAGACACCAAGGCTCCTCGAGAGTCGAGACCACACCTTCTCCTTTCTCGAGCTTCAAGAAGTCACAATCCGTGCGGATCCTTCGCTACGAGGTCGTCAGGTAGTCCACCCTGAACCACGAGACCTGAAGACTTCTCGCCACATACACACACCGGACCATGCATTGCATTGCATTGCATTGCATTTGCTTCTTCCCTGTAAACATGCATGCGCCGAACCGGCGCGGAACATCCGGCTGTTCGGCTGCAGTCTATCGAGGCCAGCAGGCGAGCTCTTGCAGAGATTTTGGCTTGCGAGTGCGGCGAGTGGTGTGGTGTGTGCTCTCGTCTCGAGGAGGGTTTGGTCGGTCGAGTTGGCTGCTGCGGGTGATGGCAGGTTTTGTATCGTTCTCTGTCTCTGTCTCTCTCGGCTACTTGCATTCATGGCGGGGGATGCGTGGCAGGTGGTTCGTGCGTATAGCTGGCGCAGCGATTTGAGGCGTAGAAGAGTGAGCTGCGTGTTTGCAGGATGTCAAGGAGGGTATGCGATGGGTCAAGTCGCCACTTGTGTACGAGCTGGGTTGAGGTCATGTCGATTGAGGAGGCGACGGAACCATCACCATGTACTGCGTATTCTGCTCTCTCTGTTTGAAGTGTGTGCACACTCGCGTACGAAGATGTCCTGCTTCCTCAAGTTCTCGCCTATGCACCCATATGGAGCGGCAGGTTCAAATGCTGACAGCGTTTTCGAGGGAACGAGCCAACGTTGTCTGCTCGTTCAATCGCCACACCATACCGGTGGTGCTTCGGCGATCACAACGCTCCCCTCCTGCAGACATCCCCCAGTGCATCACAAAAAGACATGCAGTCAGCTTGCTGATCACATCTCGTCGCAACGCCAGCTCTCCCCCGGATCATCAGCCCTTCTGTCGTGAACCCACACTGTCAGCCCACCTCCCATCTCCTCCACGCGCTCACCCATCATTCAACCTCCCCTGTGACAGTCCCCCACGATCCGAGTCCTCACTTCGATTGTTATCCACCACCTCGCGAGCGGCGACCGCAGCCGCCGCGCCACTTGCATGTTCCTTCCCTTTCTTCTCCACGATATCCAGGTGCGCAAACTCCTTCCTCGCCAACTGCACATTCACCCTCGCGGCATTGAAGCACGCTTCGTCGCTCGGCATCACCACCGCCAAATTCGTGTTCTCCGTCAACCTTGTGATGAAGAACATGAACGCCCCCGTCTTGACTTGCATTTCCGCAAAGGAGACCTCCGACGCCATGGTGCCTGTGTGTTTGGACATGGAGTGCTTGTGGGTTTTGAGGATACTGCTGATCCGTTCGAAGCGATCGGTGTACGGATTGCGTGCTTCGTTGCCGCGGGTGATGTGCGTGACGACGAGGCAGGTGGTGCGTTCGTAGAGGATCATTTCTCTCGCGTCGAGCAGGTCGGCTAAGCGCTGTAGCATCGTCTCGATGGTGTTGGCGTTCGGTACGAGGAAGTAGATGACTTGTGTCCAGGCTTTGTAGAGGCTTTGGTCCCAGATGGAGGAAGGACAGAAGTCGACTTGTGCGCTGTGGAAGCCTTCTTCGTCGCAGGTCGCTCGGATGTCTCGCATCTTGTGGTTGTAGATGTTGTGTTTTTGGTCGGGTCGGATGAGGTCCATTTTGTGGATGAGGATGAAGATCTTCGAGTTTGGACTGTATTCCTTGAGGGCTCGGATGGTGGACGCGAAGCTGAGCATGTCCGAGGCAGCTTCCTTGGAGGAGACGTCAAAGACGAAGATCAGCACTGCCACGGAGGTGAAAACATGAGATCTTTGGTTGGTCAGGTATGACTCCACAAAGGAGTCTTGTCTGCATCGAGCAAAAAGTGTCAGTTCCATTCGTGTCTACCATACGAGATTCTGTCCTCTGGTCGTCAAACTCACCCTCCACAATCCCAAAGATTGAGCATGAGATTTCCCATGAACTTGATGTTCGCATGCTCCACATCCACGGTCGCCCCGAGCCTCCGTACGTCTTTGGCCACATAGTTGCTGAAAATGATGGACCTCATCGACGACTTTCCAGCTCCAGATCGGCCCATTAGCAGCACTTTGCGCTGCTTGTGGCGCTTACTGCGGTCGGAGGTGCTCATGTTGAGATTCTTGCTTCCGGTGAGGTGTTCTGATGGACAGTACGTATTCTCGGCTCGGGTCAGGTCAATTCGCAGGAATCCAGCTGTCGTCTTCGGGCTTCGTTGTATTGCATCCGATACGTTGATGTTTCATCGTTATCTCGAGGTCGCCGAGGGACAGCATGCCGCGTGGAAGGGACGGGCCGGACGGGTCTAGACCGTTGCTTGTTCCGCAGCTGCTGGAGCGCTTTCCTCTTCCGTCTTCTAGCTTCGAGTTCACCTACCATGCGGACGTCGTCTGTTACACCGAGAGGTCACGGGCATGCTACATTGCGTTGCGGGACCTGATTTGTACAACATGATTGATCTCTGCATCCCGACATCGCTTCCTCGCTGCAAGCGCAATCATACAAGGACCAAATCTAGCCGCCTACAACTCCTTCGCTAAGACCCAATCACAATGCTCGTCCATCCTCGCAAGTGTCAAAACTCCTCGCTATGCACATTCTTCCCTGTCTTGAGTCTGGCCGTGATGGAAGTAAAAGTAGCAGTAGTACAACAGTAATCGAATTCGTGGCTTGTCCAGTCTTCCGTCTTCAATCAATCTCGGACTCAAGCATCCTATCCGCGGGTTCGGGACTTCGAGGAAAATGACCTCTTCCTTCTCAACCCACCTCGTGGCGCTCCCTGGAAATCGTCGCGAGGATCCTATCTCCCACTTCGTCTCCGCTTCGTTCCACTGCCATCGAATGGCGGCGCGTCCTCGTGGCGACGCTTCCTCCCATCAGATGCTGACCCTCCTCCGCTCTCATCACGTGGTGGTCCTCGAGGCTCATCGCCACGTCGCGGGCCTGGTCCTCCTCTGTAGTCTTCACGTCCCGGTCCCGGCGGACGTCCACCTCTCCTGCTCTCATCCGGTCCGTCTCTGCGTTGCTGTCCACGCTCCCATTCAGGTTGCGGTTGGCCGAAAGATGCTCCTGGACCATCAGGTGGCGGACGGCGTGGTGGTCCGTCATCAGCTCGTGGGCCACGAATGTCTCTTGGAGCTCGGCTGTCCCGACTCGGCCTATCATCGCGACGACGGTCATCTCTAGGGCCTCCGCGGCGATCATCTGCGCCTGGTGGTGGGCCAGGTGGAGGTGGCGGTGGTTGCTGTCCGGGTCGGAACGGACCATTGTTGTTATCGGTGCGCCGCTCGCGGCTTGGGTTGCGGCTACCACGCGACCGGTCTTGCCAATCGTCCTCGCGGCGTCGCATGACAGAATCGTCTGTTCTATCAGGCTTGCCTTGGAAGAGATCCGGTCGACCATTGGATTGAGTTGTAGGAGGGTGTGCGTCGAAAGGGTTGCGGCTCTGTGGAGGTTCCATTGGTGTTGAAGGGCCACGAGAGCTAGGCCCTGGCGGGCCAGATGCACTTGGCTGACGCGAAGAGGCGCCTCTGAAGTTCACACCTTGTCCCGCGGGTCCGCCGCCACCTGCCAAAGCGTTGTTGATTGTAGCACGCTGCCTATCTTGAGTCCTTCTCTGCCTCTCAGTCGCTGACGCAGGCCCAGAAGGAGGAGCATTGGTAGTCGGCGATGGGCCCGTGGGTGTGCCGGTCGGCGGACCTCTAGCTACAGGACCACGAGGACCTGAGGGAGCAGCTGACGACGGAGAAGAGGCATTGCGTGGTCCATTCGGTGCCGGTAGATTGGTCTGAATTTGTGCAGGCGGTCCTTGCTGGCCCAAGTACGCAGCTCGGCTCGGATGGACCGCTGGTCCATTCTCACTCACAGGCGTAGATGGCGTCGAGCCGTGAGCAGGTTGGCGTTCGGATTGTGTAGCTGCGCCGCCCGTCTGCCTTGAGGACCCACCTCGATGTGTTGCTGGCGAGTCTGGTACTCGTGCTGGTGATGGCAAGGGAGCCTGAGATTCATTTCCACGTGTACTCGGCTGGGGAGCCGTGAAGTTGCGTCCGCCACGAGTAGAGCCATTAGCTTGTCTTGGTCCGGACGGAGGCTCTGCGGCATTGAGACGTCCATAGTTGGACTCAGACGGCTGCGGTGGTCCCATGTCGCGACTTGGTCGCCCACCACGCTTCGACCCAATGGGCGCAACGTCTTGCTGCTGTGGCAGCGGTCCACGTACTGGCTCTGCTGGCGCCCTGCCACCCGCGCGACTATCGGAACGTGAAGGCCCGGCGCGCTCGTCCAGACGTCCGTTGTCCGCCTCGCGAGCGTTTCGTGGACTGCGTGTGCCGGAAGGAGAATCTGCGTTGATCAATGCCATTCGACCAGGATGAACGCCGTGCGCAGGGTCCTGCGAAGGTGGCTGTGTTGGTGCGCCTCGAGGAGCGCTCGAAGGAGCTCGCGCGGCCTGCTGGCTCTCAGGTGGTACAGCCACAGAGGAGGCTACACTCATCCTATCGGGATGCACGTCCTGCTTGCGCCGGTTATCGTAGTCGCCGCGGTCGTGACTATCGTGCGGTCGGCCTGGCGGCATCTGAGACTCTCGGCGAGGTGGACCCCATTCCTCACGTCCGTTGCGATGATCGTGCGGACCGCGCTCATAGCTTCGATCATCGCGATACCCGCCGCGAGCGCCCGGAGGCGTCCTACCGCGACCGCGTTGACCTGGAGGAGTCTGATCCCTCGGATCAGGTCGTGCATCAGGTCCAGGCCGGTCAAGTCGACCAAACCGCTCCTCAGGACGAGCAGGGAAGCGGCCATCTGGCCTGGAAGGCGCAGATGCAGTTGTAGCTTTTGGTGGACCAGGGTCGGGGCGCGAAGGCAGATCGTGCAGCGGTTGCATCCCTCCTGCGCGGTTGGAGGTTTGTCTTGCGGGCTCCGGACGCTGTGGTACATTTGCTGCTGGCGGTGGTCTTGACGGCGGTGTTGGCGTCGAGGCCTTTGAGGGTAGCGTGCTCTTCGGTGACTCCTTGGCTGCTTGGGTCTTGGTGGGGATCGTGTCCGTGGGAGCATTCTCCTTCATTTCCGTATCGACGGCCTTGCCTTTTGCAAGCTTCTCATCCTCGATCTCGCCATCCTCCGTTCCGCCCACTGCGGACCCCTTGCGTCCAGCTCCATTTGTCAGAGGCTTGAACTCAGGCGCGGTAGCATTGAGGTTCGGCGGCTCTGAGCCGCTTCCAGTCTTTCCTCCGTCTCTCGCCGGGTCGTTCAACCGGAAAGCCTGCGGCATCCTCCAGTCCTTCTCACGATTCTTAAGAGGTCCAAGCAGAGACATAGCTGCGAGCTTGATATCGGATCGTGTATCATTCGTCGAGACCAGCTTTACGAGGTCGACCATGTTCTTGCCCATGAATTTCAGCGCCGGGAAGGAATGCACAATGCCCTTGAGCACGTTGATGCCGTTCCGGATGTGCATGTACTCGCCGGACTGGAAACAAGACTGCAGGGCGCCATTGATGTAGGCATGGAAGTTGTAGAGCATTCGACGGAAATTCTCAAACTCCAGGACCTTCTGAGGCTCGCCAGATTCGTCAAACGTGATAACGAAGCCGCGCAATTTTGTCTTCTCGCCAAGAGCCTCTTTCTCGTAGATTGCTTTGTCCCCGTGCCATCGATGAAGAAGCTTCAAGATTTCCGAGAGAAACCGGCCAAAGTGCTGCGCTTCGTTGGCAGTGCACTGAAACATAATCGATGCCAGTACATTCTTCTTAAAAAGCTGGTGTAGAAGATGCATCAGGCTAAAGCCAGGCGTCGCATTGTCGTGCATGATCTTGAGCATAAGGTAGGAGAAGTGCGCATCCACGGAGGACATCATCGCCCGTGGCAAGAAGCATTCCTGGAGCAGGCCAAGGTGCTTCGCGTCCTTGTCCGCCTTTGACTCCTGAAGATTGTTTGGGAACCAGTGAAGGTTTTCGCCTTTGCTGATGCGCTTTCGGACGATCATGTACGCAGCAAGATGCTGTGCAGGTTCCTGCTTGAGCTTGTCGTGCCATTCCTGGAGAGTTTTGCGCTTGCGATCTCGCTCTCTAGCGGCAATTGCGCTCACGTCCGACCGGTCGTTTTGAATCTCTTTGATCTTTCGCTCCAGACCTTCGACCTCCTTGTGATAGCTGTCGATCGGTACCAGGACGTCGCCAGATGTGAGCGTCCAAAACGTGACAAAGAATGGCAGACTGACACGCGTGGCCAGCTCCGGCGAAATGTCAGAGAGACTCTGAATGATGGGTTCCAGCACAGGATGCCAGTGGCTGGTGGCAATCGTCTGGGCCGCTGCAGGAGTAGTGGATGACTCGTCAACGCTCGCGTCCGCTGGTGCTTGGGTACCGTCGTCATCAACAGCGTCTTTCATCGTAGCATCTCCATTTGTGTCCGCGGGGATCTTCTCTTTCTTGTCTTCAAGCTTCTTGTTGGCATCGAACTCGGCCATTCGGCTGCGGAGCGCAAAGCGACAGATGCTCAGAGCTACTCCCGCCGCGAGCCCAAACTCACGCACCAAGGCAGACGCATCGGGTACGGCTGCCTCGAAGTCTTTCGGACTGAGGTTAGTCTTGAGGACATCAAGATATTGCGCGAACACAGCCTGAATCTTGTCGAGGTTGTTGCCAAGCACTTTCAGTGGCATGAACCGGGAGCCCTCATGATGTGCGTACATATTCCGCTCCTGTGCAATGGCGATAAGAGTCTGCCCGACGAGGCCAGGATCCGCGAGAGCTTTGATCAACCTCTTCGCGGGCGCTGTCTTGGTGTGTCGGGTATCGGACAATTGGCGCATGATGTGGCTTTGCAGTAATTCGCCCCCAGCCATGGCAAGCACTTGAGCATCGTTGAACTCAACGTCAGATCTGATGCCTGCCATCTCGACGAGCAGTTGTTCAAACATCTCCAGATCTGTCGAGTTGCCAACTCGCAGTTCCGATGCGAGATACTGCAAGATTGGCGATGGGTTCAGATGTGAGTAGCGTGCGAACAAAGATGCAACGAACTGCGAAAGAGCCTGGAGCCATGGACTGGTGAGCATGCCGTCTGCTTGCATGCGATTCCGGCCTTGTCCACTCAAGGAGTTGATCATGGACCAGGTGAGCACGTCATAAGCCAGGTTGGAGAAGTGTCGGGTGCATTCGACCAAGCTGGGAATCATGTTGCTGTAGCTCTCGAGCTGGTTGATCATCTCCGACATCACGATTCCAGGTGAAGCCAGGGAAACCTTGCCGAGCGCTCGCGCTTGCTTCTTGCCAGTGTCGTTCGAGACCCGACGAAGAACATCACGCACCTCTGCCTTGTTCCTGTCGAAGGCGACTCGCATCTCGGGCAGTCTGGACGTCTTACCAGTGAACCACTCAGTGTACACATTGTACCGCGTGGCAGTAGGATACAACTTGAGCAAGTCGAACACCTGTTGCGCAAGTTGTGGATTGTGTTTCGAGGTGCTCAGGGCAGGAACGAGTAAGCGCTTCAGCATTTCCAACCAGCGCGAGCGATTGGCGTCCGATGTGTCCTCGGAAAGATTCTTCTGAGCCAGGCGGAGAAGTGTTCCGTATAGTGCAACATCCTGACCAATCTTGACACCAAGGTAGCCCAGAAATGTGTCGCACAGGGAGAACACATCTTCCAGATTCTGACAAACAGGAATGTTGTCGCTCCAGTCCCCATAGTAATGCTTGTATTCGAGTCCATCGCCTTTGTTGTCGAAGCAATCGTTGTGCAACCAGCGCGTGGTCTTCCGCGGAGGTCTCGAGGTGAATATCAGTGTACCGTCCGGTTTCGCGGTGGTGTCAAACAATTGCTCCCTCTGCTCCTGAAAACTGTCCCTGTCGCCCAAAGGCTTCAGCTCCTCTGCGACCTTGCTCAGCATGTGCCTTGCAATGCGATGCAAGACTGGTGGCAATGACACGTCAACATCTGCCAGCCATGGGAAGCGACCCAGCATGAACAAGGCCTCGGGGATGGCGCCAATTAGTAACAGTGCACGTAGGAGCATCACCTTCTGATTCCTTGGCGTGGGCAACTCCTCGTTCGCTTCTTCCTTCTTCTCTTGAGCCGGAGTACCGCCGCCACTCTTATCTTTGTCGATTCGCGAACCACGAGTGGCAGGTACCGCCTCATCTGGAAGTGCTCCGGCCATCAAGAGCGCGTTCATACCACCTCCGGGCTTCTCCTTTGCATCCTGCTCGGCTTTCTCTTTCTCGAGCCTGGACCGCTCTTTCGGCATATCTTCGTCGGATGGATGAAGGTGAGGATAGAGATCCCGCAGTGAAATGAAACCAATCTTGATGAGGAGTGCAACGAGCCAGACGAGATTTTCCGGCACTAGATCGCTTGCATCGCGGGCGTCTGAGGCGTAGTACCGCAATTTGAATCCAAGCAGTTGGGCGGCATCATAATTCCCGGATGGAGGCAAAGAGCCAGTCTCTCGCATAAACTTGCGGTCTTCGTTCAAACGCTGACGCTTGTGAGGATTGGTTTCCTTTCCCCTCGAATCGAGCTCTGGCTGTGCCTCGGATTCCAGCAAGTGTGCGACGGTGTCGAAGTCAACGATTTTCCTCATCCCAAGCTCGAAGAAGGCTTTCATGCCCACATCTCGTACCCGTTGCCAGAACTTCACATCCCGAGCTTGTCTCAATGTGGAGAGCTGTGCTTTCTCTTCGTCATTCAGTACCGACTTTCCGGAACCTGGTAAGGCCCACTCTGGAAGAGAAGCGAAGCCTTGGTCTTCCCATCTGATATTGTCAAGCAAGTCGTTGTTTGGCCACCAACTGCTAGCGCGATAGAACTTGACGAAGAATGGGTATGCCTTGACAAGAAGGTTGGCGCTGACGTCGAGAGTGATGTCCAGAACTCTGCCGACATCGAGATCGAATGCTCCCACCAACGCCTTGACACGTTGAAAAGCGTCCTCCGCCATGAACGGGTCTTCTTCGCGCCGACTGCTGGCTTCCTGGGCCGTGTTGAAGTATTCCGTGATGAGCTTTGAATATCCCTCGCTCTCTTCTCGGAGCAAGTTGAAATTCGCTTGGCGGTAGAGGGCGTTCGTAGTTTTGCGCGTGCGCATCTTCTCGAAGGTACTCCTGACGAGGCCAAGTTCCACCAGAATGGGAATATCGAGATCTTGTCGAAGCAGTTGTTGGTCGATCCCGGTGGCTGCGACGAGAGCTCCGAGTCCTGGTCCTTTGTAGTTCGCTTCGTACAAGAATGAGAGGTTGTTAATGAAGAGGGACACGACATCGACGCCGTGGCTCGACTCCTGCATGGCGATGATCTCCCGAACGGCCAGTCCAGAAAGCTTACTGTCCAGCTTCCCCTCCAAAACCGCCCGTATTAATTCCAAAAGCACATCACTAATTTTCATCTCGTCAGAGCTCGAGGCTGCGTTCAGCACGGTCTGCTTTCCAGACTCCTCCCATGTCGACAGCACATCGTTTGTGATGTGCACATAGCGATACTGGGAGCTTCCCTCGTCGTCTTTGCTTCCTGCTTCGTAGCCAGACCCGTTGACGGCCATGGCTGCGTCGGATGAAGTGGTTTGCGCAGCGTCACCAGAAGTGAGTCCTGACGCTGCTGCTGTCCTGGTGTCAACGCCGTCTTCGAGGGGTCATACGCATGGGTTCTACGTACGTGTATTTGCGGCAGAATTCTCCGCTGCATCTTCCATTCCATCTGCATTCGCCGCGTCCGTGCTCTTTTCACGAGACCCCTTCTTTCCCTGTGCAGTGCGACTTTTCTCTGGCTTGTAGGGCGAAGGGCGACCAGATTCTTCATCTCCTGATGGCTGTCGATCGGGCCGCTTGCGCTTACTGGCGCTGGGAGCCATAGCTCTTTGCGGATGATCGTGACTGTGGAGTGCGCGAGGTGGCAGTCGGAGTTGCGTTGAAAGTTGCTAACATAGGGCGCGGCGTGGGTGGTGACTCGAGCCAGTGGTGATTCTGCTGATTGCGTGAAGACCCTAATGGGCGTGCGGTTTGCGTTGATGCGCAAGCATCCGTTGGGAAGGATAGTATCGGTCGTCTCGGGAGGGTCTCGTATGGCCACGAGATAGGACGTCGATATATCGAATGCGTGAATGCGGGAGGATGTGAAGTTGTTTGTCGTGTTGCGAAGTTCCGCCCGGAGCAGTGCGGGTACATCCGCTATTCTATAGATACTAGAAATCCGCCTTGAGCCTCACTTTCTCCAATTCTTTGTTCTGTTCTTCTGATGTACACCCTGTAGATTCATGGATTCCTGGTCTACAGTATAGCTACAACCGCACCACGTGCTACATCTACCTTGCGCCGCCATGTCAGACTTGCGGTAATCCTCGAGCTGAGGGAGACGATGCTGCTTTTGCAACTCCAGCTGAACCTTGCACTGGCGGCTCATTCACATGCCTCCTTATTAATCAGTGTTGCGATCTCGTCCGGAATCTCGAGGAGAGTCGTTCAAGTACAGAAGCGCGGTGCTGACAATGAATAGCCAGAGTGACTGCCTTTTTGACCACGAGCTGGGTGAAGTTACTTCCACACTCAACTGACATGCCCTGGTTCAGTGGCATGTGCTCGCTATGATCCTGACAGAATGTCCTGCTAATGAGCTTCGACCTGTTCTCTGTGCAAATTGTTGCTCCCTGCTGTCTGACCTACAAGTGGTAGGACAGCTGGGCGAGATCGTTGCGGTCATACCCTACCTAGGTAGTCGAAGAAGTGGAGGCTTCCAGCCCTACCATTTCCATGCTGCCAATGCACGTATTCAAAAGGAAGAGCACTTGGTGAAACAGATTGTAGAGAGCTGAACGGTGGAATCTGTCCATATTCAACGACTTGGCCTATGAATAAAACGCCCTGCTTATCTGATGCCACTGATGGTACTCCCGTCGTTCAATCTTCATCGTTGTCTTCATTGAACTCGCTCTTTCGCCCCACGTTCAATATCGAGTTGACCTCCGCTAGCGTGAAGAACAAGCTGACCATTCACAGCTGATCTGCAAGCACTTCCCGCATCACGCGCCGCGACGCGTCGGGGAAATTCACGTTCAAGGCACCGAACTGCTGCCTTCGACCATTGCAGAGCTCGAACTCGCATAAACCATTCGACTTCACATCTTCTCTAAACCATCAAGACACCCGACCTTCTTGCCGCCCGCACACACGGAAGACGTTGTCGTCGTATCGTTGCCGCCAGAACCATTCAACGCGGACTCGACGCGACCCCATCTTTGCCACTGATCGCCAGCCCTGGTTTCAACGCCCCTGCACCCAGATCGCGCTAGGGTCGGATAGATCTCTCGGCCACCCGACATTCAAGACATTCTGTGAGTGTTTCTTCTCCGTCTTTCAACCTCGTCGCCAGCACTACTGCGCTTTGTTCCCCTCCCTTCTGTCTCAGCAAAGACGCTGTCCCGTCAACGAGAAAGACAGCCTGCAAACATTTCAAGACAGTCTCACGGCTTCTCGTCAGCATGGCACCCAGAAGATCCCTTGCTCGCAGTTCCTCTTGTACGCCTTCAGAAAGTCCCATCTCTTGCTTGACATCAGCATTGGACGAGCAGAGAACTGTCAACTGATTATCGCATAGCTTCGGATCCTGCAACCAGCACATCCGCTGTTTCGAAGCGTCCAAGCCGGACTTCAATCGCCACATTCAAGACCAACATGAAGACCGAACTTTCAATCGATGACTTTGGCGACGAGATCGAGGTCGCATCCTCTTCATCCACACAACGTCGCATAACGAAAGGCGTCGTTGTCCTCCCACCTGCCTCCGCGTTGGACGAGTCCACCTTCAAGAAGCCTGCAACGAAGCGTCAAGCTCGCAGCCCAACCAATTCTTCACTTTCTTCGATCGCCAACACATCCCGCGGCTCATCTGTGGACTGCGATACTCCCGGCACTACACCAGCGACGTCCACGCGGGGATTGCCTTCAGCGGCAAAGCGCAAGCATTCGTCCCTGGGAAGGAAAGAGCTCAAGATTGAGGATTCGGAGGACGAGGGTGATGAATCATTAGCTATGCGTCTGCAAGAGGAGGAATATGCAGGGCTTGGTGCGGAGCCAGCATCCAAGCGTACGAAGATTGAGGATTCTGACGACGAGAGCATACTTGAGAGCTTGTTAAGCGACGCTGAGTCCCTCGAATCGGTGCCGCTGATGAAGAGGTCTGGCAAACAACCGGCGATGAAGGCCGTTGCAAGGACATCGTCAAATCGTGGTGGGAAAAAGTCGACGGTGCCAACACGCACTGCAAGTGCAGCCGCACGCCCCTCTATCAAGCAGAAAGTTGAAGACAGCGAGGAGGACATCAACGTCACTAGCAGTGGCGATGAGTTTCTTGTCCAGGATTCAGAAGAGGCCGCCTCTCTCTTGGATAGTGACTCTGAGTCGGACGTTCCTCTGCCCGACGTTGCAAGCGGTTCCGCCGCAGCGGGATCCTCACAGCGCGGAAATGCTTCGACACGAGGTCGACGTTTCGGCAACATCTCTGCCGCACGCGCTCGCCGAATGGGTCGTGATATTGAGGCCCTCACTATGGACAAGGGAGCTGCTCGCAAGGCCCGAGAGCGTGCGAAGCTCGAAAAGGCACACCCTGTGATCAAGACCATGTGGAGGGACCTCGAGAAGATTCCGGTGCTCAAGCCGGTGGCTGCCGAACAGCCCACAAGCATCAACCGCCGACTCAAGCCATTTCAACTCGAAGGTCTGGACTGGATGATGCGTCAGGAGAAGACTCAGTACAAGGGAGGGCTTCTCGGCGATGAGATGGGCATGGGCAAGACCATCCAGGCGGTATCACTTATCATGTCCGATTGGCCGCAAAAGGAGCCAACTTTGGTTGTTGTGCCACCAGTCGCGCTGATGCAGTGGTCAGCCGAGATCACCGACTACACAGATGGAAAGCTCAACGTGCTCGTCTACCACGGTCAGAACAACAAGGTCAAGGCCATGAAATTGAAAGAACTCAAGAAGTTCGATGTCATCATGATCAGCTACAACTCACTGGAGTCGCTTTACCGCAAGGAGACCAAAGGCTGGTCTCGCGGTGAGGACATTATCAAGGAAGACTCACCCATTCATGCAATTCACTTCCATCGTAAGTCGGCCTTGCATTCTATCCAATCCTCGTTTTCTGAGCACCACTGACCTTGTTACGCTTCGGCTTTAGGTCTGATACTGGACGAGGCTCACAGCATCAAGTCCCGCACTACTGGAGTTGCGAAAGCCTGCTTTGCACTTTCTGGGACATACAAGTGGTGCTTGAGCGGTACACCTGTGCAGAACCGCATCGGAGAATTCTTCTCGCTACTACGCTTCCTTGAAGTGCGGCCATTCTCGGAGTACTTTTGCAAGAAGTGCCCATGCTCGATGTTGCACTGGGCGCTCGACGAAGACCACATGTGTAAGGAGTGCAAGCATACCGGCATGGAGCACGTCTCGGTCTTCAACCAGGAACTTCTCAACCCTCTCACCCAGTCCGAGGAGGCCAAGGATCGCTCAGATGCCATGGACAAGCTGCAGATGATCACCGCCCGCATCATGCTACGTCGGGTGAAGCGCGACCATGTTAGCACCATGGAGCTGCCACCGAAAGAAGTCATTGTCCACAACGAGTTTTTCGGCGAAATCGAGCGCGACTTTTCCTCCAGCATCATGACCAACACTGCCCGCCAATTCGATACCTACGTCGCTCGAGGTGTCATGCTGAACAACTACGCCAATATTTTCGGTCTCATCATGCAAATGCGACAAGTCGCCAACCATCCCGATCTGCTGCTGAAGAAGCACAGTGCCGAAGGCCAGAATGTCCTGGTAAGAAGATCAATTCGTATTGCCTTTCCGTCTGCATCGCTAACACGTTCATCCTTGATGCTCAGGTTTGCAACATCTGCGATGAGGTGGCTGAGGAGGCCATCCGCTCACAGTGCAAGCACGACTTCTGCCGGACGTGTGTGAAGAACTACGTGCAGTCAGTCGAGGAGACCGGCGGCGAGGCAGACTGCCCGCGCTGCCACATTCCTCTGTCCATCGACTTCGACCAGCCGGACATTGAGCAAGATGAAGACGTCGTCAAGAAGTCTTCGATCATCAATCGCATCAAGATGGAGGACTGGACCTCCTCTACCAAGATCGAGATGCTGATTTACGACCTCTACAAGCTGCGTTCGAAGAAGCAGACGCTCAAGTCCATCGTCTTCTCGCAGTTCACCTCCATGCTGCAATTGATCGAGTGGCGTCTCCGCCGCGCCGGCTTCAACACAGTCATGCTCGACGGCTCCATGACTCCCATCCAGCGCCAGCGCAGCATCGAGCACTTCATGACCAACCCGGACTGCGAGATCTTTTTGGTGTCGCTAAAGGCCGGTGGTGTGGCTCTCAACCTGACAGAGGCTTCGCGAGTCTTCATCGTCGACCCGTGGTGGAACCCAGCTGCTGAGTGGCAGTCCGCCGATCGCTGCCATCGCATCGGCCAGAGGCGTCCTTGCGTTATCACTCGGCTGTGTATCGAGGACTCGGTCGAGAGTCGCATGGTCATGCTGCAGGAGAAGAAGGCGAACATGATCAACGGCACGATCAACAATGACAAGTCGTCGATGGAGAAGCTTACGCCGGAGGACATGCAGTTCTTGTTCCGCGGAACTTGATTTCATGTCAAGAGAAGGGGATGGAGAGGGCATGGTTGAGGTCGCTTTCAATGTTTACATGTGTTATGACGATATCTTATGAGGTGCGCAGCAACAGCAGCGCAGGGAGAGCATAGATATTACGGGACTGCCGAGAGCAGGAAGACGGGAATGTCTGCGATGCGCTGGTGTTAGAGATCATGTTCAGATGAGTTCTGCTATCAAATGCATTCAAGACATGCTTGTCTTATTGTTCCGCCTGTGACGAGTAGGTCTCAGGTCAGTAAGGCGAGCGCTTGTGCAAGGCGATTGTCCGCGTGCAGTGCTGCCTTGGGTGAGTTCGCTGGAAAGTCAATGCTTCGCGCTCGATCATGAGCATACACGACGGACACCTTCCTGCCGACTCTTCCCTCAGCTACAAGTCTTGGGACCTCTTCCAGGAGTACATTGCATGCTCGGGGTGTATGTTCAGATGGAGGGTTTGCAAGTCCACGGCAACGGATTGTATGAGAGTATGATGCTCTCGCAGGATTATGTTGACAGGACGATTCGGGGCATGGGATTCATGTGCAAGGTCCATATCTGAGCGCCTTCGACAATCTGGTGGCATCTCTGCCAGCGCAGATGCAACGATGGCGAATTGGCAACCCCCCTTGCGGGTGTGCCTTTTGGCTACCTGTGGGACTTAGCGAGAAAGGACTGAGCGATATAACTGCGTTCGAGAAGCAAGGGAGCTCTGAGATTGTTTCAATCTAACACAGAACTGCTGTATGACAGGAAGTCGAGAATGACCACCGTAGATCGAGCCAGGAGTGCCGCTGCAGGATCGATGTCAAGAGGCACATGTTCGCATCAGTGACGAGTCTCAGGCACTGACGACGACTGCACGTGCGAGAGGCAGTATAGGCACATGGAGATCATTGACTTGAGCAACTTTGCGCATGCAATCTCGTTGCAATTCACTGCTAGAAACCGCCCAGCAGCTCGCGCTTCGCAAGCATACACGCTTGCGGTCTCTGTTCTCACGACTTATCCGCTGAAGCTCTTAAATCAATATCTTCCACGAACCGCATCCAGATAAACAACGTCCACTCCACCAAGCGCTCCTTGAGACATCCACTTCCAAGCAACAACCTCGAAGCATCATCGCCTCAACATCGCCTCATCCCAATTCCACTGCAGCGAACGCCTTCCGAGCATCTCAACCTACGATCGACGTCCACAAGCCTTCACCATGGACAACGCAGATTGTCACTTCGGCAAGCTCTCGCCTGAGCTTCGCAATGGTGTATACTCTTACCTGCTGCCGGAGAATCAGATTCCAGTCTTCCCTCTGGTTCAAGCACCTTGGGATAAGAACAAACCCAAGCCTTTCGAAGAAGTCCAACCCCCGATCACGAGACTTTGCAGGCAGATTCGCGACGAAACCAAACCAATGCTGTACGGAAACAATCGGTTCGTCCTGCCGTTGGCTACCCACGATGGTCGCGATGGAGATGGTCGATACCGTCGATTTCTTCTTCGCAACTCAGTCAGGAGGGCCAAGGCTTGGCTAGAACGCAACCCCTTGAAGAGTTTGCCATTGGTGACTGCTCTCGTCATTACCGTGGACCTCAACTGCTGGCACCGGGAGCTTGATGAAGGGTTCCCCGAAAAGCCTTGGACGGAATTGGCCGAAGCATTGCATAAGCATGGGTATTCAGGGAACAACCATTTGATTGACACCCTCGTTTATAAGCAAGGACGGGATCGCTTCGGACACTTCCCGCTGCTGGGCGATGAGGATGAGGCGTGGTGTCAGAGTCAGATCAAGAAAAGGTTCTTGGAGCGGAGGTTGAGGTGTGAGATTCAATTTCAAGAGCACCTGGGTCAAAGAGGCTTCTAGTGTCTCCAGCGCTTGGCGGTCCCTCTATTTGTGTTCGGGTTGGAGCGTGGAGTACCTGCATGGTCGCCGACATGCGACAAAAGCAATCTCGTTCTTATCCCTTAAGAAAGCGGAACAGGGTCCGACGACCGATTCAATGCATCCTAGGATTGAGAGTTGGAGTCTTGGCCAGGGCGCATCTTCCTAACCAGCTCATCCAGATGCACATACTGCTCTTTATTCAACTTGAATGCGAACGTCTCATCGAGACAATTCTGGTGACGGTACATTCCGTCAGTGCATGGGAAGGCCCAGTGTGGTATGCATGTCTCCCTGTTTGGTACGAAGTACCGACTTAGTCCTTGAGCTCTCGTCGATATTCGAGATTTCTCTCCTGTGCGAGGGTGCTGTTGTTTTACCGAGCATTCCCCGCAATAGCATCATTGTCTGACCTGTTCACCAATTCCATGTCCTGTTCGACTATTGCTGCATGTGGCGGCAGCAGGCTCCCGTTCTCGCCGTGAGCTGCAGTCTCCGTTGGCACGCCTCCCAAGAACCAGTCATCCACACGCCTCGCCAGCTTCGTGCTGGGTCTATCGATGCAGACTTCAGCCCAATTTGCCACGAACAGGCACGCTGGTATCAAAACTGCCAGCATCACAACATATCCAAGCAGTGTAAAAAGAGGATGCAATATCGTGCCGCCCTCCGTAGAATCATCGATGAACTTGGTCCTCCCAATCAAAGGGTAAACAATGGACCTGAGCCTGAAGTCCAGAGCGTTCAACACGATGCGGTGAGTCAGATACAGCATGAAGCTGACACGTCCCAGATACCTCGCGAAAGACAGCTCGAACAAGCGCCTGACCCCGGAAAGATGGCATGCGGCGAAGATGAAGAGAATGCCAGACCAGCACCACCACCAGCGCGTTCCGCCTTCAATTTCCAGCCAGTCTGAAGGTATGAGCGTCCTCAACCACTCGTAGCCCGGGCGGGTGTAAAGTGGGCTGTGCGATGGCATTCCGGCTAACAGTAGTGCTGTGATGAGCATGACAATGCACGCCTCCTGCAAGCGTCGACTAGTATTTCGGGTCAGTTCCTCAAACCCGCCTACGTTCCTGACGTAGCTTGCTATGAGCATGCCAGTAGCAAACAGCCAGAAATTCCATTCGGCTCGTAGACATGCATAGACCGCGACACCAGATATCGTGATGGTCCTTTTGCGGTAGTCCGAGAACCGACTGATCGCCAGCAGAAGCGCGAAAACCAGCATCGATCCAGAGTATTCATAAGGTATCGTCCACATCGTCCAGTCATAATCGTGATTCGCGTTCCAACTATCCCGATTGATCTGGAAAGGATTCGCAAACCGCTCCGAGGCCTTGCCAAAGTGCCACAACTGCGCAAAGATATTGCTCTTCTGCTCCACGACTCCAAATTCCCGCATACCGAACCATATCTCGAAGAGTTGCCAAAGTCCGATCGCAAAGCACGGCAGATACAACCGCATCCAACGTCGGAAAATCGCCGATCCCAAGGACTGCAGGACTTTGTCCTGCCTACCAGCCTGAATCGATCCCAGTGGTCCCCAAGAAAGCACGAAGCCCGAGAGCACGAAGAAGATGCTCACTTGTGCATGGCCGGAGCACATCCAGAGGCGGAAGATCGGTAGTCTCCAAAAGTCCAACAACTGCGTTCCACTGACCGCGTCGGGATAGTTCTTGTCTGCAATGGTGGTGGCACCGAATGGTCCTTCGAGGTAAAACGCGTTCCACAAGGTGAGGTTCAGGTGATATATCATCACCAACAAAGCGGCCACTCCACGCAGTCCATCCAGCCAAGCCGTCTCCCGAAGTTTGTCATGTCCGCTGCCGGATGACCAGCCGAACAGCGTCTGGAGAGTGAAGAGGTCCCGCCATGACTGTCTAGCGGGCAGGCCGGTCGCGAGGAGCATCGTGTGATGTTGTATTCAGCGGCGAGGAAGGAGGCAGGGGTTGTTATGCGACTGAAGTCTGGGATGCAAAGCCTTGGCGAGATTGAGTTTTGGGTGCTGACTCTAGGGTACCGAGTAAGTTTAACCAGGTTTTCGAGGCGAGAAGTGGCATCCACTGCGGGCATCTTCCCTGTGATGCCTTCCAATTGCGTACCACACTCTAAGATCGTAGGAGTGGGAAAGAGGTAGTGTGAGGGTCTGTAAGCCCTTCTCTGGCAGAGAGTAGTAAGTTCAGTCCGGCCACGCCCTTCTACTGGCAATGTGGCTCGTTCATATATGCTCCATGGGTTGTGTGTCGACTCTATCATCCCAACCTTCATATGCTAGTGCTCGGCATACCATACTCGTGCTTCCCAATCGTCGAATTCCATCGAAAGATCCACGGGCCCAGGGAGCAGTTCTGAACATCGCCCACGTTTTTGACCATCTCCGACACTGCAATGCCCTTGACGACATAAAGATGACTCTAGAGCCAAAGTGAACTTGATGGCGATTCGCATTGCCAGCTACACAAATCTAGGTCTGTGAATTTTGTCGAGCGTTCAGATCAGATTGCTGGCAAGGGCGGAAATGTTGCCGACCTGGTTTGAATTTTCTCGTGATCGCAGCTACCCTTCGCGATGCTGCTTCTGGTGAATCTAAAGTAGCCGTTCAGTATGGTCCTTGCGCTAGAGCCAATCTGTCAACGTTTACGCCTTTGAAAACCGAACACCGTCCAATGCCACCAATGGCCCTTACCATGGGCTTACCTGCCTGCCGCATGAATTCTGAGACCAAGCGCGCTGCGACAGACACAAGAAAAGAGACGCCGCCGAATAGGGGCATTCTTGGCAAGCTAGTGAGACTTTGTGCGACTGGCAGCGACCACTTTTACGATTTCATGATTGATTCTTGCCCTTGTCTCAAAGCGGAAAGAACGAACGAAATGGCAAAAAGAACGACTTACAATACCTTCCTCAACCGCGATGCCCGCGCTTGTCCCTCCTACCCTCATACCAAAACAGAACACAGAGAGCGCAAAAAGAAATTATCCTCTTTTGATCAGTCGGTTACAGTGATAGTAACCAGTCCTGATCAAGATCACTCGGCTATCGAATAACCAGGCTACGAATAGCCGGCTACAGATAACCAGTCGTGATCACCCACCAATCGCCCGCCTGTGTGAGAAACTCCCCTATGGGGCAGAAGACCTGCCGGCTCAATCCATTCTTGGTATCGGTCTTTTTCGGGCAAAGCAAAGCACCATTTAGGGTGGAATAGTCAGAGGCCCGCAAACTTTTCCAGCTCTCAAAGTCTTACATCGACCTTGAGGGAATGCTTTGTGGTGAGGGGCAGGAACTTTGCGCGTATTTGTACCTTGCAATTGGGCCCGGACTTCTGCCGCGGGTCGGAGGTGGGAGTGGCCGGCGGAGCGGAGTGCGGAGTTCGTTGGTGACGGGAGGCGTGACGTTTGGTGACGTGCGGCTCCCACAACCGCAACGACGACCTTGCGGTGCATGCTGCGCAGGGTTTCCTCCTGGACATGATGCCCTGGTATTCCTCTGCGAATGCAGGAAAGCAAAGTTCGGCAGAGAAATCGACTTTCCAAGACTTGGTGTGCCTATCACTGGTCTTCCTGCGATAACTTGAGCTTCCATAACGACAGCGACGGCCACAGTCCTGCCGAGCAGATGTTCCCGCCGGGGAGATGAGGCCCGATGTATTCCTTTACAACACAAGACCGCAAGATCCTGCAAAGGATTCGAACTTCCAGGACATGGTGTGTTTCCCTCTGTGGTATACCCGCCAGCTGGCAGCGTATAACCAACCCCAAGGCGAGCAGGAGGGCCTTCCAATACGTCTGCGAGTCGATCCACAGGTTTATCAGGACTCTCTCGCCCACTGCAACCCATTGTAGCTCCCACCTCTCACCCGCAGCACTCCGCTCTCCAGCTCTTTCAACTCCAATGCCTGTCGTCTTTCAGGGCAAGACAAGAAGTAGCGACCATTCCCACCGCTTGCGCACAGGTCTCGAAGGCCCCGAGACCATCAGCTCTCTCTTTCAAGACGCCTACATCTTTCGTGGAGGGCAGCTGCAGTCCTGTGGTGCCGAGATCCTGGATCGTTCATGGCATTGGAAAGGGTGGCTTTCAAAGGCCTGATTCGAGGTACTCCGCGGCTTCTAGCACCAGAGTCAAGTTGCAGTTTGCCAATCTGGCATGCTCGGCGCCCGTGTGATCTCTGCGAAGCGTGCCGACAGCACATGCGGAGAGTTCACTCGAAGCCGTGAGGCGCCAGGCACTGAGACGCGGGATGGATGTTCATCACATGTCGCTGTACATTGCGATGCGCTTTCACCAGTATGAGACGAGCGAGTCGGAAGGGACGAGGGTGAGAAGAATATGATGATCCATCGTAGAGATCCAGTGTGAAGGCCTTCACAAAGGTGAGGTTGGTCTCACACCGTGCCTTCCCCACCGAAAATCTGCCGCTACCTTAGTTCCAGTTTCGCAGTAGCGCTGGGATTCTGCCCTCCCTCCTTGCCTCCCCTCCGTCGCTCGAAAGAAAGTAATGGAACAAATTAACATCATTGCAATGTCTGATTCGTCTCTATGCGAGTCCGTATCTCATCATCTCCGTTATGCTAAAAGAACCCCTCTCAAGGAATCGGGATCTCGAATCAAAAAAACTCCCCACCAATGCTTAAAGTACATTAAACCCAACCAAACCTCTGTTTCTTCCCACTCTCACAGAATCTCCTTCAATTTCTGCTTCTGCTCCGCCGTCAGACTCGACGGATACTTGATCTTCACCCCAACCACAAAGTCCCCTCTCACATTCGGACTCTTGCTCTTCGGCATTCCGAGACTTGGGAACCGCTCCGTCCATTCAGGTTGTGTGGGACCTGAATTCGATACGGAGACCTGCTTCCCGTCCACGGTCTGCACCGTCCGCTTCCATCCCGTTAATGCTTCCTTCAAGTCGATCTCCACGGTATGCTTGATGTCATCCCCATCGCGTACGAACAGCGGATGCGCCTTCTCCTTGACGATGAAGTGTAGATCTTGCACTCCACCTTCGACTTGATCGCCCATGTCTGGGTACTTGATCTTGCTCCCCGCTTTGAGACCCTTCTTGATCGGCACGCTCAGAATCTTGTCCTCGGAACTCTGCTTGCCCGTTTGCGAGTCGTAGGTCTTGCGTTGTACCTTGAGCTTCTTTGTCGTGCCGGCAAAGATTTCCTCCAGCGAGACGGGTAATTGCTTCTCCACGACTGTTGTCTCGACCTCGGGTTCTCGCCGTCGTGCGCCGAAGGGCTGGCTTGTTGTCCGACCTCCGCTGGGTCTCCCTCCTCCAAATCCGCCGCCTCCTCCGAATGCTGCGAAGATGTCGTCGTCGTCCATGCCGCCTCCACCTCCCATGCCTCCTCCCCCTCCTGCTCGCATGAATTCTGCGAAGATATCCTTGGGATCGCTGAACCCTCCAAATCCTCTCGCTCCTCTTCCTCCGCCTCCGGTACTGAAGTGGAACGTCCCACCTGGCATTCCGCCACCTCCGAAGCCGCCGGGCATGCCGCCCATACCGCCAGGCATACCTCCTCCACCTGCAAACGGGTTCTCACCGGGCTCGGGTGCCGGCCCAGCTTTGCCTGTTATAAAGTCGTAGCCATAGTTGTCATAGTTTCGTCTCTTCTCGGGATCAGACAGGATCTCGTAGGCTTCTGACGCGGCTTTGAACTTGTCGGCTCCGGCGGGGTTCTTGTCAGGGTGGTTCTTGAGGGCGTTTTTACGGTAGGCTTTTTTGAGTTCGTCTTGGGAGGCTGTGGCGGATACACCGAGGGCGTCGTAGAGCTTTGTGTCGGCGACCATGGTGTGGAAGTGTGTATGAGTGTTCAAGTCGGTGTGTTATGGTCAGGCTGAATGCGGTGTGTACGACCGTGAGATTGTGTGCAGGAATACCAGCTTTTGCGCCAATGGCTGGCGGCGAAATGGGCTTCTGCGTGCGAGAATTGAAGTACAGATGCAATGAGAAGCGAGGATGAGTGTGACGGTGAGGAGCAGGAGCAGGCGTTTGGCCCTCCGTCAAGGTCAGAGGTCGAGTGGGCTGGGTAGAAGCTTCGAGAAGCGGTTCACGTGACAGTCTAATGCTCGCTAGCGGTGGAAGCGCAAGTGAATGGTGGAATTCAGCTGGTCGAGGAGGAAGTGCGAGATCGTGCTAATAGTGTGTCTGTATCTGAACGGTATTGTTGCGTTGGTACGTGACAGGTTACGTTGTGACGGATCTGGGACGCACCTTCCAGCTTCCAGCTTCCCAGTGACGTAACGCGATAGTTCTACAGCTTGCGAAAGCGGAAGTAAGATTGAAGTCGGTGAACACATTCGCTGATACATACGATCTGTGTCGACCATGTTACAGCGACTGCAAGCTGCGGTGATCATTCGTATCACGTTCTTGCACAGGGAAAACAGAATACTGGCCCGCACGATTGAACTTCGCTTCAAGAACGATGGTTGATGCATGTCACTAGGGATGCCAGCAGCGGAGGGCTAAACTCTCACGAAAACAGGGCGAAAACACGAGCTGGAGCATACTGTCATCGATGATTCCAGTTCTTCCTGTCATCTTTCGAGCTTGCTGTTATAGCCTTGTGTGCTGGTGGTCGGACGATTGAATCTAGCGCGCTGCAAGTTCGCAGCATACGTTCAAGCACATAGGCAAGAACAGCGAGAACGCAGTGAGATCTTGTAGATAAAGGTAGGCTTGGACACTACGAGTCGCGCTGGAGAGTGAGGTGCAACGATGGCACAGGTCTGGTCGATAGCATGGCTTGGAAGAAGAGAAGGTAGAGGTGAATGCGATGATTGTTTCCTACAACAAGACAGCTCTTGCTGATTGTTCTTCATACACACAAGATGGCAGGATTCAGCACATTTTCTACCGCTCCGAGGCAGCGAGCCACAACACGTTCTTCTTTCGCCTCTGTCGCGCCGGCCGAGTCGCAGCCCTCGCTGGGCTTAACATTTGTCGGCAAACGGTCCGCCCATGGTTCCATGCCAATGCGTGCAGCGATCCTGAAAGTTCATCACGTCTTGCCAGCGAATGCAGCAGTTTCCGTCGCCGAGCTGTATTGGAAAGCGGATACATCAGCAAACAGCTCTGAATGTTGGATGGCACAAAGTCGTCGGGAGAGGAGAGGACTTACGTCTCTGCCGCCCATGTTTTGACAGGCGTGCTTCATTCGGACCGAGTCCGCTTCTTTGCACACGACGTGCGTGTCGACAGAGTTTTGGAGGGTCGTGGAGTCTTCGGCGTAGCCGATGGCGCCGAAGATGGCGGTGGCGATGATGAGAAGCGAGGTGAGTTGCATTGTGGATATGATGTTGTTGTTGGCGTGAGCTTCGAGGGTGGGACGGGAGGGAAGGTTGATAATGGGCGTAGAGTATGAGGCCAGGAGGTCTTTGCGAGGAGACTCAGAGGAGAGAGAGAGAGAGAGAGAGAGAGAGAGAGAGAGAGAGAGGGGGGGGGGGGAAAACATGTCTTCTTTAGTGCTCGTCAAGGATCATGCGATGTCTGTATAAGATCATGCGATGTCCGCTAGAACTAGCTCCGTCCGCAAGTGTCCGGACGACGAGGGTGGGTTCCAAAAACAGGTCAACACGAGGTATACAGTAAGCGTGGTATCGGCAGCACCAGGAGTAGACTTGGATCAGATCAGAGTAGGTCTGAAAGATGGTTCGAAGATTTCGCAATTGCTAGAGGCAGGACAGAAGAGGGCCGAAACTGTATAAGAGCGAGAAGTATGAGGTGTAGCTATAGTTCTAGAGGAGGTGTAGTTGTAGAGAGATATGTCTAATATTTGGGTTGGTCGGCTCGGCATTCCCGGACGTCACCTCAAGCACAGGAGTTCTATATGAAAGGTGCACGATGCAGGTACAGCTCTGTATATATTTGCCCGTAGTGCCTCGGAGACCTGAATCTGTCTCGAAAGATGCTCCAGATTGGACAAGATTCTACCTACATGATAAGGTACCATGGAACGTTGTGGTTCGGAATGCGGACCGATGTAACTAGTGGATACTGTACTATGTCGGACGTTGTCAACGCCAACCTTCGTTATCGTTAGACGCGGAGGGCGTCCAGGAGGAAGTGAAACCTCTCGCAATTACGGAGAACTAGTTCTATCCCCATCATCCCTGTCGAAGTTTGTGCTTCCTGCCACTTTCACGTCGCGCAGATGCTTCGCGTTGCAGCCACAGATCAGTCCCGATATTGTATTGCTCGACGTGAATCCTGCCTGGCGCCGTTGCAGATACCTAGGCCTTCTCGCGACTTCCTCCCACTGTCCAAACTGTCCCCCATTTGTTTGACACGGTCTCATTCTGTTCGACTCTCACCGCCTTGACGTGGGGCACCCTGGCCGCCGGTAGTCCTCTTCCCTTGCCGCGCGACCAGTTCACAAACATCCTCGTACCAACATGAACCATGGCCGACAATGGAGCAGCACTACCGTCACGATACCTCTCGCAACGACGCAAAGAGTCCCTCGATCAGCTCCGAAATACCAATGACCTCAACCCCCGCAGCTCCCAGGATGAGGACACCATCGCCAGGAGCAAATCCCGCTACCGAAAGTCGCGACCAACAACTTCAGCCGGCTCACCACCCCAGTCCTCTCCTCCCGTACCGCAGCTGCCGACCGATTTGCCCTCTCGATATCACACCAAACACAGCAATGCTCCTTTGAGTCCCTTGCCCCACGATCAGCGAAATGACGACGCGACGCAACAACGACAAGCGAGCGGGAACGCAGCAGACAGCCACGGTCACGGTCCTGACATGCGTCGAGCCAGCCCACCGGTGCAGTCCAGAAGGTCTGATCCCAAACTTGGTGACCATCCCGAAGCCGACTCTCCCGCGATGAATGGCCGCTACAGGAGTACCCGGATCAGACGCGAGGCTGCTGCCCCACAAGCTTCTCCACCACCGATCGTGGCTCAGTTCGAGCCGGGTCACTACCCTCAACCATCGGGAGAGCTGTTCCCTCCCGTGAGACCAGTGGAGAAGCCAGCACGACATGACGGACCTCCACAATCAGGCCAGATACGCGCGACCAAGAGCTTCAGCGAGCTGCCAAAGTACGACGATTCAGACGATGGGTGTCTGGCGAGATTCTTCAAGCGACGGAGAGGAGAGGCTCCTCCGATGGTGGAGAAGGCGCCAATAGCACGGCCTGTGAATTCAAGAGGCGAGTTGATACCAATACGACCGGGTGGTGGAGGCATTGTACCTGGGACCGATGCTCCAGTATCTGCTGTGAACGCGGGCGACAGACTGGTGCGAGTGGAGTGCGGCAGATCGGAGCGCGTCTTTCCCGTCACACCGACCACAACACCTACGGATATCATCAAGAGCGCATCGACATGCATGTCAGAAAGGATAGATGTGAAGTCGGCGATTCTGCTCGAACACTTTGGAACAGTCGGCGTACAACGGCCGTTGAGGAGATACGAACATGTGCGGAATGTCATGAACAGCTGGGATATGGACCAACAGAACAGTCTCTTGCTGGTGGATCCGGCGACAGGCAGCGTCGAGCCGGAACTCACGCTTGCAGGCGTACCCAAGCAGAAACCTGAAGATCAGAGCTGGTATCTGTTCTATTCGCAAAAGGCGGGCAAATGGGAGAAACGGTATGTGACATTGAGGTCGGACGGACAAGTTACCTGCATGAAAGACGAGGACAGCAAGGTCAAGGACGTTCAAAATGTCTGCCATTTGAGCGACTTTGACGTGTACACGCCTACACCAGAAAGAATGAGGAAGAAGATCAAGCCGCCGAAGAAATACTGCCATGCGATCAAAAGTCAGCAAAAGACGGTCATGTTCGAGTCGACGGAGAATTTCGTGCACTTCTTCTCGACGAGCGATAAAGCTACGGCGGCCAGCTTTTATGGTGCGATTCAACGGTGGAGGAGTTGGTATCTGGTCCATGTTTTAGATGAAGGAAAGAAGACGAAAGCAGCACCAGCGGCAGTCATCCCTGAGACGAAGTCCCGGCACGTCAGCAACGAAAATACTGCCACGGCGCACCGTCCGGCTGAGTCGATGGACTCGCATTACCAACTGGGCTCCTTCAAGCCGTTGATCAACCCGGAGCGTCTCGACACATCAAACAATGGCACTCAGGACACTGGCTTCATCAAATCCTCAAATCAACTAGACACGACCATCTCACCCGAACGCCGAGCCTCCACACGAAGATACAATCCTCCCATCGCGCTCAACAACAAAGCGATACTCACCGACGACGAACCTCTCGCAAATCTCGCCCGCACTGGCTCTTTGAACCGCCACAGCTCCGTCAACAAACATCGCGCCTCGGTCAAACGACCACAAACCGCAGCCACACCCGAATTCACCGACAACAGCCTGCTCGGCAGGAAGTACTCCCAACGTCGCCGCGAGATGTCCGATAAGGAAGCTGAAGAACCATGGACGACCGGGCCCAACCTCCTCAACGGAGGTCTTCGCGATGAGGACCTCACACCTCGCCGTCAAACTTCCACCCGTCGCCAACCCACCGCAGACATCAACCGCTCGTCCTCCACACAAGGTCGCACCGTCCGAGAGCGACGCACCTCCAACGACATGGTCCGCTCCGACACTCGCGGAAGACACAACCAGACTCAAAACCAGTTGCCCAAGCCACTCATCGACTTGACGCCCGAGTACCGCGAAGCACCGCAATTCTCCAAGAAGAACCTCGGAAAGGGGTACGTGCCCGATCACACCAACGGCGAAGTCGGCGGACCGCTGATCGAAAGCGCCACGAGTCCGGAGGATGTACTCGGTATTCCGTCGAGTACGGACTGGCGGCATCGGAACGCGAATCCGGGCGCGTATGAGGTTGGTGGGACTGGAGGTCTACAGAGAGGCGCATCTGTGAGGAACGCGAGCGCATCGAAATCGAGGAGTCCGGGTCCGTCGCAGACGGCTTTTACGGGTGAGGGATTGTTGGGTGCGATGGGAGAGGGCAAGAAGGGGTGGGGTGGAGAGAGTAAGGGAAGGGGAGTGGTTGTAGATACCAATAGGAGAGAAGAGGGAGGATTGGTGGAGTTGAGTCGGTGAGTCGGGGAGACGGGGAGATTGAAGAGCAGGCTACGACTATTATGAATGCACGAGGTTTGAAGGATGTTCTTCGTTCCATCTCTCGTCCGATCTGCTGGCATTTCCTGTTCGTTGATTCATGAACTGCGCAACGCGACACTTTCAGGCCCGACATACATCTGGAAGCGAGTGGGTTGGTGAGACAGTCGCTCGTCAATGTCGCACACATTTCTACCGGGCAGCCGTGTGAAATCGAAGAAGTGCTGATGAAGCATAAGCATGTTGCGGTGCGAAATTTGACATTGCTTGACGGAGCTTGGAGGATTGGGTCTGGAGAGATTTGATGGCTAATTGTGAGCACAATGATTCTATCTTGGAGGAGGCCTGTCACATGTCAGAAGTTGACCTGCTTTGATGTGCTAGCGGGTGAGGGCTTGCTCACTTGTTGCAGTTCACTTCTTTTCACTTCACTTTCGTCTCTGAAAGTGCGCCACGCGGTTTCTAGCTGCATGCATGTCTCAATGCTGTCTCTTCAATAGTCCCACTCTTCTCACTTTCGTTTCCTCACACTTCAGCAAAACTCTGCTGCCGTTCGGTACTTCACTTCATCTCCTTACTCTTCATCTTTCATCTCTTGCTCTGGTAGAAGCTTCCAACAAAAAAACAACAAACACACCAGGACGTCATTCGATTACAGCAACAAACAGAGCAATCGAGTGGACAAGATTCGTTCGAGAGGCTCAGCCAGACTGTACAGCCTCAAAGTTCACCTCTTGTCAACGCGACAATCCAATACCATCATCAAATCACCGACGCGCATCGAAACAAGTCCGCTCAAGCTCAAGGGCAACCCAACCTCCCAAACACACACCCAAGTCAGGCTCTCAACAACCCTCCCACAACCATGCCTTCATCCTCCACCGGCACCACCGCCTCCGAACTCCACCTCCTCTCCCTCTGCACCTCCATCTACCGCCGCCTCCACCACACCCACCCCAACCTCGCCTGGATCCTCCTCCAACACTTCTCCCACCTCCTCGAAGTCCCCCCCTCCAACCTCATCCACCGCGCCACGAACGACCGAAACCTGTGGTATGAGTGGGAGGCATACGTGCGCAAGTACGAGAAGAGCGATGTGTTGTATTCGGTGAGTGTATTGTTGGGGGATGTGAGGAGGGCGCTGAAGGGGGTGGGGAGGAGGGGGGAGGCGGGGTGGTGGAAGGGGGTGGCGGTGGAGGTGGGGGAATTGGCGGGGAAAGCGGGGGAGGGGGAGGAGAGGGAGAGGAGGGCAAGGGGGATGGGGGGTTGAGGGGGGGACTGAGGGGTGAGTTGATTGAAGTGGTGGATTGGAGGGATTGGAGGGAGGTGTGGTTGGGAAAGCAGGAGAAGCTTCGCCATGGGACGCCTTGCCCGACTTGAAGCCTTTTGAGGTCGATTGGCGACTCGTTCACATCGAGGCGATATTGTCCGAGGTTGTGAGTCCGGAGATCCACAAACAGATGATCCTCCGCTTTGGCTCCCAGTACGGCACGATTCGCACAAGAGAGCGAGAGCGGCAGAAGAGAAGTCAGCATCGATTCAATCTGCAGTACCGAGTGCAACCACTGGCCTCGCCAGTACTCAACAGCTTATCTTCTTCCATCTGCAACGATCTCAAGCTTTTCTCCACGTTCAGCGATTGTGAGGTGTCAAGAGGCCCCGAGGGTCCAGAATTTCCACATTCCATCCCAACCCCCCAGAATACCTCAGGAATGTCCCTCATGCGCGCACTTCCCCTCACCACCACCGTGTCCATCTCGTGCGATCGAACGCGATGACATGGCTGGCAGCATCATCGTCGCCCTCTCCCCACCTCCTGATCCATCCCTGAAGACTTTGCATGGCGCCCGTTGACGCACTCTCATCCGTCTGGACCACTCCACGCCGCGATCGATCTTCTTTACTTGGCAGTCCAGTCGATGGCTATCCACTACTCTGCCGAGAAAGATGGCTTTGCGTACCGATCGTGTTGGGCGGGAATCGGGCGGGTGGGAATTGTGCTGTGCCAGCAGGTCTTGATGTGGAGTGCGGTGTATATCGCCGCGAGTGCGGTGTATACGCTGGCCGTCGGGGCGGTGACGACGATGGAGATTCCGTCGACTGTGATGTTGTTGGTGGCGGTAAGTAAATTGCTTGAGTGTACGATTGTTCACAGCTGACTCCTTGTGACAGAGTGGGATCACCCTCTACTATATTGCCCTTCACAACACCACCGCACATCTCCAAAGAAGTAGAAGAGACCAAAGACATTGCCAACGGGTCGGAAACTTCCGTAAGATGGCGACGTTCACACTTCGAGTCTTGATGTCGCTCTGGCTGGTCACTTGTTTGGTCAGTGTGACTTGGACGGGGGCGAGACATCCACTCTGCGAGATGGGAGGATCGCCGACAAGTTACCCACTGTCTCCTCTGGATAAAGGCAACACTTGCATCGTCAACAGAGTGGCTATCCTGGCGAGTATCGTCGCATTGTAAGTCGGATCACTGTATCGCCGGTCCAGAGCTCGACTGACAGCCCCAGATTCGCGTCGACGATCCTGTTCGTGCTGCTACGTAAAGTCAGCGAGCCATTTCGCTGCCAGCTCTTCGGCATCGTTCGAGAAAGCAGTCTCATACCTCTCCAACTGCCCTACAATCCCACGAAGCGACTAACAAGATACCCGACGGGATCCACAATGTCCTTCCAATGCCGATCCTCGCAAACTCTCTCACGAGAAACCTTCGCCCCCTGGACCAGCAAAGACGTCCGACTCCTCCCATCTACTCCATCAGTGGTCCACAACATCGGTGTCCACGGTCTCGGGATCCACACCACTCGCTCCTCAGCACCACCATTAAGTCTCTCCCCCCGCCCACCTCCCAAATCCCACGCATCTCTCCCCCTCGGGCCACCGCCTCAATCACCCCTACCACCATTCCCAACCTACCTCCCAAACAACTACTGGATCCCCACCCCCCCTCCCAAACTCAACCTCCCACCCCGCCGACCCACCCGCCCAGACCAGACCTTCAACTTCGACTTCGTCCACTCCCCCGACCATCTCCGCCCATCCCCACCTCGAGCCCTCTCAGCCGGCAACCTCGACATCCTCGACCGCAGCCTCTCCCGCTCCAGCATCTACAGCCGCAGCACATCCGGCGAAGTCCGAGCCATGCCAGCTCTCAGCTCAGGTTCCAGTTCCGGCACCTTAACCTCCAGCAGTAGCGCGTCCACGCTCCGCCAACCACCGCCGCAGCAAACTCCCCTCAACGTCACACAGATCGCAGACCACCCGGACAAACTCGTGCTCGCGAGTCTCTCGAACTGGGATCTCTGCGACGTCGCGGCGTTGGAGGCGAAGATGGTACCGCCGGTGAGGTTGCGGAGTCGGTCGGGGGTGGTGACGATTTGTCAAGTGAAGGATTGTTGGGTGGAGAGTCCGAATTTGGGAGTCGGCGGGAAGGTGAAGAGTTTGAGGAGGGCGAAGAGCTGTAAGTTGGTGAAGGTGAGGAGGGGTGGGAAAGAGAGTGGGGCGGAGCATAATATGTTTTGAGGGTTGGTGGATGAATGGATGATAAATGAATGAATGAATGAACGAATTGTGTCATTTGTACATGTCGGTGGTTGCCATCGGTCCGCTTGCCTTGAATCCTCTGTGGGTTGTGTAATCTCGCCGTAGAGGGTACTCTACGCTCTCTCTCCTTCGGCCACAAGCTCTGCCTCATGCTCGAGGACTAGTAGACTTCGCCTCGATGCCTTGGTCTTACCATGGTGCTCATTGCAACCGTAGAGACCCAGAGCACGACACCGTCGAGCAAGCACCCCTGAGGCTATGCATCGAGATGGGTCGCTCTCGAATGTGTATGTAAGATAGTTGGGCGAGGTGAGCAGTGAGTAGAGGATGACGATATCGTCAGTGTGCGCCATTGTGTCAAAGTCGTGCTTCTTGTCCGTTGTACTGAGGCAGCAGCTTTTAACACACTGACCCGAATTGCGAATGCGATGAAGGGAAAGAGACCTTCGTTTGTGGGAGCCGGGTTCCGATTGCAGATTTGCGCATTTTGTATCAATCGACGCACCACCATTTGGTCAGACAATCCGGTACCCAGTATCCAGCATCCAGCACCCAGCGCCGCGCTTCATTCGTGATGCTGGTACATGCTTCTGTACATGCTCTTCCTTGAGATAAGCCGAGTGCCAACGCTGGTCTGCAAGGTGATACACGCCGGTGCACATCATCCCCTCACTTCACACTCCACTCTAACCGCTCAGCCAACATCTCCAACGCAGGCTCTCCTCCAGCTCGACTCACACCTCTTACACCAGCGACCAGAAACGCCATGCCACTTTCAAATTGCTCCAGCAAGCCCGCGACACTCTTCGACCCGGTAGATTGTGCCATAAACTCACTGATCTCAAGAATGCTGATGATGCCTTCCCGGATTGGCTCCAGTCTTGGAGTCAGCAGAAGACAGGTTTGTAGACGTTGCTCGTACTCTGTCCACACGGTGACCATGGCATCGATGTCTTTCGCCGCTATCATGCGGGCCTGCATCCCGGAGTGCAGCGTGTGTGCTGTGCTGGTGACGAAGTCGCTGATCAGGTCGGTGAAGCATGCAAGACGTTGACAGAGCCTGGTCGAATTCGGGGAGCTCACTGTGTTTGCTCGCATGTCAAAGAAGCGGTCCTGTAGGAGATGCGAGGCGTGATAGATTTGCAACAGCAGCGAGAAGACCTTTGCGTGTGCGGCCGGACTGCGAGCGCGGATGATGTTCTGAACCGGCCAGGGCATGTTGTAGCTTATCGTGCATGATTCGAGCCTACGTATGACTGATGTGCTGGTCGCGGACGGCTTCGTGCTTGCAGTGGCAAAGCACAAATTATCCGTATCCACTGCGGGGAGGTTCCCAAAGGTAGTCTGCGCGAGCTCTGTGTAGAGGAAGCGATCGGTGACCGTTGTCTGCTGACTTTTGCTGAGCCGCTTGACCAAGCTTTCGGCGAAGGTAGCGAAGGCAATACCGTCCCGTCCGGTATAGACGTATGGTAGTGCTTCCATGGCTTCGCTCAAGCCGTAGGTGGTCTGAAGACGATCTCGAAGCTGTGGCGTACAGTCTGTGCTGATGTCTGACATCCAGCTTGATAGCGTAGTTTCAAGCAGTTGCGAGAAGGGCATGAAGGTCTCCTCACGCAGAGCCTGTAGTGAAGCCTCGAAGGTTGGCGTCGTGGACAACAGGTCATGAAGGTATTGCGATTCTCCTTCGTGCTGGTTCAGCCGATGCAGGAAAGACCTGCTCTTCCCTAGCGCAAACATCTTCTCAGCCAGTCCAAACATGCATCGGGGCACATATGGCTCGCCGTCAGGTTGAGTACGCATCACGAAACGATCGCGCCAAACGCTGCCGGCCTCGCAGTTCTTGTTTGAGTCGAGCACGAAGAAGGTGCCATCGTTCCTCGCTGCGAGAGAGCCAGTCTTGATCCAGGCAGCGACATGACGAAGGTAGGTCCTAAGCCCTGCCAAGAAGATTGCTGCGAGGGATTGGAACAGTTCGCCATCGTCTGTCGTCTGTGCTATTGTAGTCTCGTCGTACAAGAGATCGAGTAGCACGAACGGGGAGATGTATTTGGCTTCTGTCGAGCGCTTGATCAGGGAAGCCAGCCGTAGGAGTAGCTGAGCAGCACCGAAGATGTCGGTCTGCACACCTATAGCGCTGGCCACGGCATTTGAGTCTGGCGACACGTAGGTCTGCTCAATTTGACATACTGCAGCACCGAACATGACCAGGTGCTTCTGCGTGGCCGCCTGGATGGATTGAATGCAAGCCACATCCTGTCTGCTCGCGACCCATCGTCGGACCAAATTGACGGTTGTACCGGTCTGCACGCATTCATGCAGAACATCGTACAGAGAGCGAGAGCTGGCACTCGCCAACCTAGCACGGCGTGTCAATGATACCCGACCAGTCGAAGAGTCCGTGTGGAAAAGGTCCGTGGGAAGCCCGTGCATCACTGACAGCATCTCACGAATGACGGTCAGTTCGGACAAGAGGTAGCCATTCTTGCGACTTCCTTCAACACTCCAGCTTTCCCGCGCTGCCTTGACATCTGTGATTTCTCCTTCATTGATTGTCATCAAGTGAAGCCTGACGGCCGCGGCAGCATCATCTGCAGCGAGTGAAGTAGCCTGCGTTGATATTGTGGCGTCCGAGTCGTCTTCCAGATCATCGTCTTCGCTTGAATGGTACCCTCGTTCCACGTCATCCCAAAGCCCATCTTCATCTCCCGCATCCCGCGCGAATATGCCGTCCAAGATTGAGGTTGACTCTTCAGCGGACGGAGCGTTGGCATTCTCAACATCGTCCAGATCCGTGTTCTCCACTGGCCGATTGGAGAGCTCCAAGAGAAGGGACAAGATCTCCGGCAGCCATCGTTGGTCCGCTGGCAGCTCGTCTAGACGAGTCTGAAATGCCTTTGCCAAGTCTTCTCTGTTCAAGACTTCAAACTTCTCCGTCAGTCCATCAAGTTGTGCCTTGATGGCGAATTGATTGGTTCGAGCATGGCTCTGGTCCTTGAGGCCTTTAATGGTTTGATCTCGGAATGACTTGAAAGCGCGATCTCCCGGCTCAACTCCAGTGACTGCGGTGATCAATTCTTGGGTAAGCCCGTTCAGTACCGCCGCATGGGCCATGATCAGCTCGGCCGTCGCCGCATCTTGTGTATGTTGTTGTTGCTCAAGTCTAGAGGTCGGCGCGTTTCGTGACGCGGAAAGTGGTACGAAGTACAGTCGGCGAGAATCGCTACGGAGGACTAGAACTATAGTTCCAACTATGAAGCTAACACGCCCCATCGGCCCGGACGGACTTCTCTGCGGCCCCCGAGTCGCGTTCGCCAGGGCATGAACTATATCGTGAAAGTAACAGTTCCCATCACCAGTCTGACTACACACGACGACCCAGACACGGCCTGACACATGAGATACGACTACGGGAAACAGTCCTTCCCGCGACAATGGCGATCCCGAAACCAGTCCGCTTCCTGGCGCTGGCAACAATGACTCTTTTCGTGGTGCTGCTCTATCACATCATGCAGAATCCTCAAGTCACAAGAGCTCCTCTCGGGAGTGAGAAGGTCAACTCGATGGTCAGAGATCCGAATTTAGATCGTGAGTCCCTTTTTCTCACCATACGCATGCAATCGCTGACCAAAGATCAGCAACATTGGAACCTCCAGAACCTCTACATCGAGTCAACGGCAACAACTACGCCGCGGATAACAAGAACTCCGATCGTATAAACGCAACACTTCTTACTCTCGTCCGAAACTCCGAGCTCGAACAAATAGTCGGCAGCATGAAAGAGTTGGAGGCCACATGGAATCACAAATTCAACTACCCATGGACGTTCTTCAACGATGTACCCTTTACTGAGGAGTTCAAGAAAGTCACCCAGGAGAATACCAATGCCGAATGTCGATACGAAGTGATACCGGCCGAGCACTGGGATATCCCGTCATGGATCAACTTGGACTTGATGGCAGAGAGCAGTAAGATCTTGGAGGAGCACAACATTCAGTATGCCTCGATGAAGAGCTACCACCAGATGTGTCGATGGAATAGCGGCCTATTCTACAAGCATCCGGCATTGAAGGACATGCAATACTACTGGAGAGTGGAGCCGCACGTCAACTTCTTCTGCGACGTGGACTACGATGTCTTTCGATTCATGCGGGATCACAACAAGACTTATGGGTTTACGATCAACCTCTACGACAATCCGCACACCATCCCGACGCTCTGGCCGGAGACGTTGAAGTACATGTCGTCCAATCCGGAGTACATCGCGGAGAATAATGCCATGGGGTGGTTGACAGATCTGGATCACCGGCCAGAGTGGAACCGTCTGGCAAACGGCTACAGTACGTGTCATTTCTGGTCCAACTTTGAAATTGCCGACTTGAACTTCTGGCGGTCACCCGCGTACGAAGCCTACTTCGACCATCTAGACCGGGCTGGAGGCTTCTTCTACGAGCGATGGGGCGACGCACCCGTGCATTCGATCGGTGTTGGATTGCTCGAAGACAGGAACAAGATCCACTGGTTCAAGGATATCGGATACCGCCACATTCCCTTCTTCAACTGCCCGAACTCGCCCAAGTGTAGATGCGAGGCGGGCAAGTTCTTTGATGGAGCGGACTTCCTCAAAAAGGAGGATTGTCGGCCGAATTGGTTCGCGCATGTCGGGAATGAATGGGAGAATTGAAGCATGAACTGAGCGGTTTGAAAGCTTTAGCGGGGCGTCCGGCGTTGGGTGAGATGCTGATGGAACATGTACTCGGCATCTTATGTGTCTATGGCTGTATATATAACGATCAAGACCGACAGAAAGGCAGGCATTGATTGCATTTTCCGAATCTGCACCATCTTGAACTCGCGTGAAAATTGAGTTTGCCTTGTAGCATGGGCGTCATGCTGGGTTGACGTGATCGGCGCCAGGGACGTGTGGTGGGGGCGAGGTCGGCGTTCCCAAATTATTTCTTTGACGTCTGATGAATGACTCCAACACAGCCCGTCTCTCCGTATAAATCTCGACCGATTCGTTTCACTCTCTGGTAGCACAAACACTCCATATCTTCCACTTCACTGCCGACACAACTGCCAACATGCCGACCGCCGCACGAGACATCCCGGAGCGCAATGCCATGGATGCAGACACCCTGGCCCGTACTGTGTCAGCATCGTTCAGCAACAGCTTCTCCACCAGCCCGACATTGAACTTCCACAGCCCGAATGCCAGCTATAGCGGTGCTCCCAAAGCATCGTACAAGCAGCTCAAGCCTTTCCACACGCAAGATGTCAAAGTCCTGCTATTGGAGAACATCAACCTCACGGGACAGGAGATTTTGAAAAAGCAGGGCTACCAAGTCGAGGCGCTGAAGAGTGCACTCCCAGAAGACCAATTGATCGAGAAGATTCAAGATGTGCAGGTCATTGGTATTCGATCGAAGACACAACTGTCGGCAAACGTCCTGAAGCATGCGAAGAACCTCATCGTTATTGGATGTTTCTGCATTGGAACAAATCAGGTCGACCTGAAATTCGCGGCAGAGCAGGGTATTGCCGTCTTCAACTCGCCGTTCAGCAACTCTCGCTCCGTCGCTGAGCTCATGATTGGAGAGATCATCGCGCTGGCACGACAGATTGGCGATCGCAGCAATGAGATGCACCAGGGCGTGTGGGCCAAGGTTTCGGCTGGATGCTGGGAAGTAAGAGGAAAGACGCTGGGAATTGTTGGGTATGGACACGTTGGAGCACAACTCTCCGTCTTGGCGGAGTCAATGGGCATGAAGGTCATCTACTACGATGTCGTCAACATGATGGGACTGGGTACGGCTCGTCTGATGCCGACCATGGACGCTCTCCTCGAAGCCGCCGACTTTGTCACTCTCCACGTGCCAGAGCTGCCCGAGACAAAGAATCTTATCGGTGAGAAGGAGCTGGCCAAGATGAAGAACGGCTCCTACCTTCTCAACGCCTCGCGTGGTACGGTCGTCGACATCGAAGCTCTCATCGCCGCCATGAAGAGCGGGAAGATTGCCGGCGCAGCTCTCGACGTCTACCCGAACGAGCCGGGCGGCAACGGCCCACACTTCAACGAGCAACTCAACGCCTGGGGCAAGGAGCTCTGCGCGCAGAAGAACCTCATCCTCACCCCTCACATCGGCGGCTCCACCGAAGAAGCCCAAGCAGCGATTGGATCCGAAGTCGCCGAAGCGCTCGTTAACTACGTCAACTTCGGCACGACGAACGGAGCAGTCAACATGCCCGAGGTCGCCCTTCGTTCGCTCACGATCAATGAGTCGAACCATCTGCGGGTGATTTACATTCACAAGAACGTGCCCGGCGTGCTGCGTCGCGTCAACGAGATTCTGGGCGATCACAATGTCGATAAGCAGATGACGGATTCGAGGGGCGATGTCGCGTATCTGATGGCCGATATCTCGAACGTCAACGTTTCGGAAATAAAAACGTTGTATCAGAATTTGGAGGATCTCGGCAGTAGAATCCGGACGAGAGTATTGTACTAGGCAAGTGGCGGAGGATCTGGTGGTAGGTGCATGTCTGGGTTTATTCAGCAGGTTGGTTTGGCGTACAGCAGGCGCTCGAAAGGATTTATCAGATGGGTAGAGCTATAAATTTAGAGTCACATGCTTTATTGAATCCGGAGATGGAGGACGAGACATGTGCGCTTTTCCTTGCGTCCTGGTTTCTGCGTGTCAGCAAACGGTAGATCAGGTCAGTGCCGAGCTGCAGAAGTCGATGTTGAGAGGAAGAAGAAGATGCCGTGAGACATCCAGTTGCAACACAGTAACACAGTAACACAGCAGTCGATCGGCACGATCGAGACGGAATGGCACGATCACCCTGAAAGGAATTTGATTCTAGTCATCGCCAAGACCTTGCTCGAAGCGTGAGAAAAGCATTTCACCTCCTGCACTTCACCCCTCCTTTCCACCGTTGCATTCGATACGGAATAATGTATCTTCTACAACGGCCTGCAACAGGATCTCACAACAAATTTCCAAGAGCGGCCCGTTGAACAGTACCAAACTTCTTGCACGCGACCACCGCGTTGCCGCACGCCGGATGCTGGACACCCGGTCCCCGGCGAGGTTGTATCTCTTTCCTCTCATCAACACGGTGATTGCTATTCTACCGGCGTTGCATGCGGTTTTGGACGACGATGAGCCATTGGCAGAGGCGGCACATGCAGACCTGCGAAGGATCGAACTCTTTGCCGTGGCTTCGACATGAGGATTCCAAGTTGTAGCATTGGCGGACTCGGGAAAGTCTTGCCTGTGGCCAGCTAAGACATGAACGATCGCACAGCATGAGGAGTCACGACGAAAAGCCACCGAATGATATACTGACTGAGAAAACGCCATACATCCCTCGTGTCTCGAGTGGACTTCCGTGTATTACACTGCTATCGATGTTTGCCAAGGCTGCCCCCCGTTTCAACCGTTCCGATGCGCACAATCCGGTGTGAAGATGATGCTCTGGGAGTATACTTCTGGACTCGACGTGAACGCGCCAAGCATTGCGACACACGCTCGTCTTTCCGCCGTCTCGCCACAAACAAAGAGCCAGAAGAGGCAAGCCACATGAGACCAATAGCTTAGTTCAGGGCGAATCTGACCGTAGCAAGATGAGGAACGGGTTAGTCCAGGAACCTACCGCCGGCCTTCCACCGTTCACGCGCATCCGCACGCAGGTCCCAAGATTGACAGACAGCGTTGGAATCTCATTGCGGAAGACGCATCCGCTGATTGCAGTACGGCGCAGACACCTGCGATGACCGGATCGCAGCAATACGGACATTTTCCTGCTAAAGTCTGGGCGCAATTCTGCATCGGAGAGCATCTGGTGCGATCTCAACACCAAAGAGCCCACCTGCCCCAAGAGGACTAGTATACCTCGCTCTAGAACTCTGTTCATTTGACTTCACCGTTTACTGCTACAGTACCGCAATCCTCCACGCCCGTTGTGAGACCTGCAATCTGAACATGGTGAGCATCTCTCTGGCTCGCAATATTGTTGACAGCCGTTTGCTCAGTGATGAGCTCAATGGCGAGCGGGCCCAGAAGGGACGGGGTGATACTGCTACGCCGCTGCGAAAAGCACAAAAGGCAGAGAGTTTCCCTCCCCATCAATTCTTTTTCATCATCCACTTCAGCAACATCTTCTCCTCCACCAGCTTTCAGCACCTTACACTCGTTTTAACCACACTCGTTTACTACCACTTTCAAAATGAAGTTTGCTGGAATCCCACTCTTCGCCGTCGGCGCTCTTGCTCTTGTCAAGCGCCAGGATGAGGGCTCCGAGTGCGGCGTGGAGGGCCTGCCCGCCTGCGGCGATGGATTGGCTTGCGTAGAGCTTTTCGGAGGCGCCAGCGCCTGCGCCGCGGTCGTTGCCACCACCACCCCGAGTGATGCCACCACCACCCCGAGTGATGCCGCTACCACTGCGACTGATGCCGCCACGACTGCGACTGATGCCGCCACGACTGCGACTGACGATGCCACAATTGGGATCACCACCGATGTCACGACTGCCACCGTTACCGAGATCACAACCGTCGTTTCCTCGACCACTGTCGTCGTCACTACCGAGACCGATATTACGACCGCGAGCTCGATCGATGTGACTATCGACCCTAACTCTCTCACCGCCACGACGACATCAGACATCACCAGCCAGACTGTCATCTCAGGCACGACCACCGACATTGTCGTCGACCCCACCAACACCGATCTGCCAGTGTACAACACCGACGCACCTGTCTACAGCACTGGCGCGCCCGTCTACCCGGTCAAATCGACCGCCTACGAGACTGCGTTCATTACTTACTGTCCGCTCTCCTCCACCAAGTACGAGAACGGCCACGCTGTCCCCACCACATACTACGGCTACTCTACCATCACCGTGACTGTCTCCCCATCCGAGAGCCCCGCTCCTTCGTTCCCGGCCAAGAAGACCGTCTACGTCACTGAGTACGCGCAATATCAGCCCGTCACCACTGTCACGGTCATCAACGGCAAGTCCATGCCTCTTACCTCCGCAGTCTACAAGACTGTCACTGTTACGGTCCCGGCCAAGTCCGCCTGCCCCACCAAGGCGATCTACACCCACCCAGCAGCTGGCAACGGCGGAGACAACGGCGCGAACAAGGGAGACAACAACGGCGCCAACAACGGATCCAACAACGGCAAGGGCGACAACAACGGTGCTTCCAACAACGGAGGCAACAAGGGGGACAACAACGGTAACGGCGCGAACAAGCCAGCTGAGTACAAGCCAGTGCAGCAGATTGGGTAAGACTCGAGTTCCATCTCCATCGACATGCATCAATACTAACCATCCACAGTGACGGCCAGATCCAGAACCCAGCCAAGGGTGGTGATGCTTCCCCAGCCAAGCCAGCTGAGTACAAGCCAGTGCAGCAGATTGGGTAAGCCTCTATTTCCATCCTCATTGCACGACAATCATCCTCATTGCACGACAATCATACTAACAATTCACAGTGACGGCCAGATCCAGAACCCAGCCAAGGGCGGTGACGCATCCCCAGCCAAGCCAGTTGAGTACAAGCCAGTGCAGCAGATTGGGTAAGCCTCTATTTCCATCCTCATTGCACGACAATCATACTCACAATTCACAGTGACGGCCAGATCCAGAACCCAGCCAAGGGCGGTGACGCATCCCCAGCTCACCCAGCAGCGTACCCAGCCAAGAACGGCACTGCCTCCGCCGACGCAAACAAGCCAGAGGTCTACACCGGCGCTGCTTCTTCCGTCCAGGTCGGCTTCGGCGCCATGATCATGGGTGCCATCGCCATCGCTGCTTTGTGAATACTGCATCTCTGAGCATTGGAGTCGACAAGGATTACGATGAAAAGATGGGATGATGGTGTTAATATTCTCGGGAGGGGGTTTTTGTACATACCGGAACTTTTTGGGGATTTTAATGAGGACTTCTTTCGTATTTTTAATTCTATCATGTCGTCGCTGAAAGCGACTTGACGCATACATTCACTTCTTCACATATTTCTTTTCGAAGCTGCCGCTCACTTGATTGCCTTGCCTGCGACTTACTGCGACTGACTGCCGAGCTTGACTTCCGCCCTGACTGTCGCAGATCTTTCCGTGCTCATGCAGCTCCCAGCAACTCCACCCTGGCGCTCCGGAGCACATAGTTCCGCATTGGCGGCTGGCAGACTGACGAGATTGTTCTGCTCTATCACACCCAACATGGCCTACTAGACAAAGCAGGCCTTCCACCAGGCTGCCCACGAACTCAACATCAAGGTCAAGCAGATAGCCACCAGACTGATCCAGAGCTACCTCTTCCTCGGCGCGCTCCGAGAGACTCCATGGCTTCTAGACTGGGACAAGGTCGTTATGGCTGCTGCACAGCGCGACAAACCTGGCACACGTGTCTGTGTCTTTCACGGTTTCTCAGTAGCCTATACTTCGGGAATGGTAAGGCTTGGAAGCCTGGCAATACGCGACAGGCAAAAGGGATAGGACACAAACTGGTTCTTAGTCGACGACAGGTGTAGGAAAAGGGAAAATCGGCATGTCAAACAGGTCAACTTCTCAAGCTGACGTCTGATCGATCCCTGCTTTTGGCGCCTCAGGCAGAACGTGCTTCGTCATTACCGCACCTCTCTTTTCCTCTTTCTTGTACGTAGACGACCATTTAACTCACGCATGGTGCCATGTGTCCCAGTCGTTCGTGACAGAATGAGATTACTGCGTTTCTCAGCATCAAGGCTACAGCCTGGACGGCTATCGAGACATCACCGCAGCAGTGAGCACCCCACAGCTCGACATGCATCTGGATCAATGAACGACGGCGACCCAATTCGCACGAGCGCCGAAGAGCCTGAGGACCATGCTTCTTGAGACCCCTCTAGCCGAAGGAGTCATCATGGCGTCCGTCGAAATGAACAATTGCCGATAGTGCTGCGACCCTGACCATCACCGAGGGATCCCGAAAGGCGCCCTTTCGAAGTCAAGAAGTCTCGCTTCTCTCGGCTGCTGCACTAAAGCGACCAACACGACTACCGTGAAAGGTTCCAGGGCTACGGAGCCAATGATGTCGGCGCCCATCTCGCCCAATACCATCACATCATGTAGGGGTCCATGCCGGACCAAAGCTGGGTCCGAGAGGTGCACAGCAGTCCGAATGTACTAATCTACCTTTCACGAGGAACAGGCTTGAGCTGGCGCAAAGGTGACGAAGAGCCAGCATCCCTATGCAGCCTTCACGGACACTCAGCCCATCTGCCTATCTTCGAGAGAAAAATGCAAAGCTCAATCATGATTCCAGATATCGCGGTCCAGATCGGCCTGCGATCCGAGTTGTACAACTTCAAAACTACCGGTGGTATGCAACGTTCAGCGGATTGCTTGAATCGACTGACACAAGGCCAATCACGGCTTGTGGACTGCAGTCATACGCTGGAACCAATGTTCAGAAATGGCAAGCGCGGCGCAAGCCACACGAGAGAACTGTCCATCCATGGTCGCGGTGAAACATGAGCAAATACCTGGAAGTCCCTGCAACGCACCCAGACCCGAGTCCAGATCGAGAATCGGAGCCGAGCATACGGTAAAATGGGCGCAAAGCCAGGCTGGAGTCCAGGCTCCACTTACGCATCGGTTGACAGCGTCGAGACGATGGCCTTTTCTTCAAATCATACGACAATAACGACGATCGGATTCAAGGCGAGCGAAATCCCGGACCTACGCTCGATTCTTCTCACAGCAGGAATTTCATCTTCCACGAGACATGTCTCATGTATTCTCCGCTGCTGGGGTTCCGGGCTCGATAGAATGAGACATGAGGGGCTATACAGCCGTTTTGTTTCAGTGGGCTGTCGCACTTCCGAAATCCTAGAGCTCGATGATGATGACCACAGAGAAATCCTGCCAAATCGGCCTCCGATCGAACTTGCACGTCTTATCACTTGCCTAATGCCTATTCAAAATTCGCTAGATCATCCTGCTGGACCAACAGTGGTCGACCAATCATCGCCGCATGCATGTGGACTGCCGTGCCGTCACGCGTGCCGAGCACGCGGAAAAGGTGGGGGCCGCAAGCTACGGTGAACCTAGTTTGGGCAGTGGTCTTGGTCCCGACGCAAAGGGAAAGACATTGGGGAAAATGGGTTAGTTCAGGGCAGCCACGATGACGATCTAAACAAATCGACGGACATCTCCGCCAAGGCACCAAATCGAGAAGCGCACAGTGAAACTGGTCTCTCTGCAAGCGACGCAGTCGTTCAAACGAACGCTGGATTCCGTGTTGATCAAGAAGACGATGACTGGAAGCACGTTCGTGTAAGGCTGCGCAATGCGGAGTCCAACGTCGTGCACGTTGTCGACTCTCATCGTCGACGTTGGGTGCAGATGCCAAAGCGAGCTAGCGCAACGTTGTGCCGCGCGCGGCTGTTGTAACTTCAGTCCATCTTCAGCCCATTTTGACTGCAAAATTGCGGGCTATCCACACCTCGATGAACATGGGAGTTCTGGGCAACAGACAGAGCATACGAAGCGCTTGTTATGTCAGACCTGGAAGGCGAGTATACAATAGGATTCGAAGCAAGGGCAAGCGTGCATCTGGTAAAGGACAAGAGGGTGTCACAAGTGCTGCACGCAAGCTATGCCGCCGAACGACATACGGCTACCACATGGCCTCGGCGGGAGCTAAAATTACATGACAGCCAGGGCAAACTTCAATGGACTGCGCCTCTGGCAAAGCGAACAACTTCGGTAAAGATGATCTCCATGATCAGAATGATGAGTGGGGGCTCCAGAGATGAGTTGAACCTTTGTCGCCGCGAGACATCAAAACTGGAAGATTTCCCACTGCGCGCCTTGGAGCTTTCCTACGTACCTTTCTATTTCTCCTTCTTCTCCCTTCAACACCTTTTTAAAAATGCAGATCACTGGACTTCTCCCCTTTGCTATCGGGGCTCTTGCCCTCACTCGTCGCCAGTCCGCCGGCTCCTGTGACGCGATCGGATCCGGCGAAACTGTCGGCAATGGATACACAACTGAGTGCAACACGGATCGTCCCGGTGGCGACATTCCCAACACCGTCGGAATGTTCTCTCCCTCCTTCGCCGATTGCGCTCCTATGTGTGACGATTTCGAAGGATGCATCGGGTTTTCTTTCCATGCGAACGAGGACGGTACCGGTTATTGCTACCTCAAGAACGCCGAGCAGCCCGCTAATTCAAACGAGAACGTCGACGTTGCTTTCAAGTCAAGTGGTTCCACCACAACGACAGCAGCAGCTACTACTGCTGAAATCACTACCTCGTCCGCTCAAGTCACAACATCCGACGCTGCCACAACTGGAAGCGAGACAAAGTCCGCTCCGGCCACCACAGCTACGTGCAAGGCGCAATTCGAGTTTCTCTGCCAGGTTGACAGTGACTGCTGCGATGGTCTGACTTGCCAAAAGAACTTGAACTTGGTCAACCAATGCCTCAGCGGTACTGCGACGACCAGCGCCCAGGACAGCGCCACGGCTACGGATGCATCGTCCACGACAGGGTCGGATTCTGGCAGCGCAACGTCTGGCACTGATGGCGCTTCCGCTACTGGGACCGATGGAGCCTCCTCAACAGGGTCTGAATCTGGCAGTACTACTGGAACCGATGGCGGCGCATCCGCTACCGGAACCGATGGAGCCTCCTCGACAGGATCTGATTCTGGCAGTGCTACTGGAACCGATGGCGGCGCATCCGCTACCGGGACCGATGGAGCCTCCTCGACAGGATCTGATTCTGGCAGTGCTACTGGAACCGATGGCGGCGCATCCGCTACCGGGACCGATGGAGCCTCCTCGACAGGTTCGGCTTCCGTCAGCGCGACGACGGGAACTGATGGCGCTTCTGCTACTGGCTCTACCGCTGTGGACTCTGCGTCGTTCTCTAGTGGCTCTGAATCCGCCACGTATCCTGCCACGAACTCTGCTTCATCTACAAGCTCCTCCGAGACCACCAAGTCTACCACGGACGATCACCCGGCTCCTACATACCCAGCCGAAACCACAAAATATGTCACCAGCTACACCTACACATGCCCTGCTACGAGCACTATCTACTACAGCAACAAGCCGCACCCTACAACTTATATGACCATCTCCACGGTCACCGTCACAGTGTACCCGACCGAGAAGCCTGCTCCAATCTACTCTGCCAAGAGCACCGAATATATCACGAGCTATACCACTAGCTACGAGATCGTCGCTACTGCGACGATCGACAACAAGCCGTATCCTACGACACTGACGGCTACTTCTACAGTGACCGTCACTGTCAAGCCGATCAAGACTGCCTGCACATCGAAGGCTGTCTACACGCAACCCTCTGCTCCATCTCCTGTCGCCAACAAGCCAGCTGAGACCAAGCCAACTGAGATCAAGCCAGCTGAGACCAAGCCATATGAGACCAACCCAATCCAGCAGATCAAGTAAGTGCTATACCCATGCCATAAATACCTTCATATGGAATGCTTGTTAACATCTATAAAGCGACGGCCAAATCCAAAACCCAGCCAACCCGGGCAATGTCTCTCCTGCTCATCCAGCAGCGTCCCCCGCTACGAACGAGCCAGTGCAACAGATCGGGTAAGCGCTCATCGCTGGATGCCATCCTAGCTTGGACTCTGCTAACACGCCTATAGCGATGGTCAGATTCAAAACCCAGCCAAGCCGGGCGAAGCATCCCCTGCTCAGCCAGCCAACTCCCCAGTCAAGCCCGTTGATGCTGCTGCTCCACCCGCAAAGCCAGCCCAGTATCAACCCGTCCAGCAAATTGCGTAAGCGCCATTCATGCTACCTCACTTGTCGTCGGACGATCTCTAACATGCCTATAGCGACGGCCAAATTCAGAACCCAGCCCCGGCAGCCCCAGCGAAGAACGGCACCGCCTCTCCAGCGAAGCCTGAGACTTACACTGGCGCCGCATCCCGAGCTCGGCTTGGCGGCGCTTTGGCCATTGCTGCTTTCGCCATTGCCGCCTTGTAGGCGAGCTCTTTCCTGCTTTCCTCGACTTCTGGCCGGCGTTGATGTCATGGCTGTTGCGGTTGGAGACATTTCAAGCTCTCCCCACCTAAAGTTCACGACGTATCATTCTTATGGGGCACGGCAGTGTCTCATTCCCCTTAGATTCTTTAATGGAATCTTTGTAGTTTAGTAATTCGAGCTGTGTTGGAAGGCACAATGATTCGACGAATCTGTTCCCACCCTGCACGTGTCTTTTCGCCCATCTCTACAATGGTCAGCGATGCTCGCTTGATCTCGAGATCTTTGAGATGGTGCGAGATGGGCAAGTACCCTCGTCCGATTTGCCTGCTTCCCTGGTTGGTGCGCTTCGATAGCCTCGACCATGCAGTGAATGACTGCGGCCTGCACCTACTATACAGGAAGAAGACTATGGATAAACACAATTTTAGGTCTGTTACACACGACGAGCGTATCAGGGATGTAGTCGCAACGCTGGATTCCCATGGCATGCGACGCTCGTATGTTCTGGATCGAATTTTGCCGGTCGATTCTAAGACAATACCTCCGTAGCTCCGTAGCTCCGCTCAAAGTGCGGAGTGTGCACTCTGCCCGAGAGAACGGAGATACTTGTCACGAACGGAGATATCTGCCGAGGATGGATGTGTCTATAAGACTATTAAAACAGCGACAACTTCATCGTCCTCTAGCTTAGACCATGCCATTCAAGCCGTTTGGTTCCATCGTGCAGTGGTCTTTGAGAGGCGCCGCGGAGGTAGATCCAAGGACGAGGCCACCCCCTTGGCTGTGTAGCTAACACAGTGAAGCAAGCGCAGATGCATCGCTCTGTTGCTTGTAGGCGATACCACAATTTTATGTATGGCCCAGAACATGATTCTTTGGTTATACATTTCGAAGAAAAGAAGAAGGCAGAAAGCACGTGCAGGTTTATCGGAGCCATGACTAAGGAGCTCCTGCCTCAGGCATCTGCAGAATAGTTCTATCCTAAGATAGTGCGGAAGTTTAGTTAGCGCGTTTTCGAGGACGCGACTTTTAAGCAACAACAATACTTTATTAATTAATTTCTCAACAACTACTTAACCAAATTACTTAATATTAATTGCTATAGCACCGCCGAGTATCCCTCTTAAATATAGGGCAGTCGCTATATATATGTTCTTCGAGTAAGGGCTCGATATCGAGCTTATTACTAATAAGCTTACTCGATAGCTAGTAGCGATATAACGTCTAATTAAACGTATCCGTACGCGTTTACCGACCCTTAATCTTATAGATCTACTTAATAACATCGATAACCTTCCTCGGAGCGGTCGTCCGCGGCTCTTAGACCTAGGGGACGCTCTTAGTATTACTACGCGATACGCTACTATAATATTTAACGAGGAGAGCTAGTATAAAGTAGTTCTACGAGAGATTCGGAAGCGTAAGGCTCTTAGTAAGTTAGATACTAATACGAGGACACCTACGAAGAAGTAGATCTTCTATATTATCTACGATAAGGCATACTACAACGTAGATCTATAACCGAATCTTCAATACGACCTCTCGAGGAATAAGGTAATCGTTAAGAACGCGTTAATAGAGCGACATCTCGAGCTTCGTAAGAGCTACTATACGGAGGTAAAGGCATAGAAAGAGACGGACATACTAGTCGTCGTCGTAGACGAAAAAACCTTCTAGTTCAGTAGCTCTATAGATAAGCGTATTACTATACTAAAAGGAACGACTCTATATACTACTAAATAACCAATTCGTTTCGGACGAGAGGTCTAGGTAGTAGCGTATATAGGTAACACCTCGATTAAACGACCTATAGTGTCTTAGAACAACGAGTCGACTAATTACGAGGGTTTATAGCGACAACTCGACGAAGTAAACAAGATAGTAAGGGAGGCGGTTTAAGAGTAGCGACGTAAGGTAGCGATTAACGGTATAACTAAGAAGTAGCTCCTTAACGAGAAGAATTAAGAGATTATCGAATATAACGTATAGGCCGATCGTAAAAGGCAACGCATTCGAAAAGAGACTAGTAAGCTAGCTCGTAAGGTGTATAAGCTAGCCTTAAAATAACGACTTACTATTATACGTATATATCCGTTCAAACTAGATCCACGGCGTATAAGTAATAAGCTAGGCCTTAACTTCGTCTTTATAGCATTCGTAATCTATTAGAAGCACCTCTTCCCTTACGTCGAGTAGCTAAGGATTAACAACCCTAGTAAGACAGTCCTCGTTTAAGAGGATAACGACGGCTCTTACTTAAAGGCTCGTAAGTTGCTCGCTACTAAGATTAAAGAGCGTAATATTACCTTTACTAGACACCTACTAAACTTACTAGATTACGCTCCAATTAAGACGTTGTTTAGCGACACGATATAGATCCTCGAACGATTTATCTACTCCGTTACTTCGGCCTTATAAGCTACGTAACAACGCGTAGATCTAAAACTTAAGGCTACCTAGTAAGGCATACGTATAGATAACAAGGTGAAGAAACGAGCGAGTGTGACAGCCTTTTAGATACTGCTAGAGCGGTTATTAAAGGTTAGATATAGGAACTTATATAAGGATTACTAAGGGTGTTAATTTTAAGGGCTAGCCGCGGTAGATTGTTAAACTAAGTTAACTACACCTTCTTTAGAACAACAGCTACAACATAAATCGATTTATATAACAATCTATCAAGAACTCTCCATAATACAGCTAATTTAGTATAAGAGGTGGAGGAATTGAGATGTCCGGATTGACGCCAAGAACTAAACTTCCGCACTATCTTAGGATCAGCTTGCAAGCGACGTCACCGTCCACTTCGTCCCTCCCTCACTTTCACTCACCATCAAAGCAAAGCCTTTGCCATTCACTGGGCACACAGTCATGCTTACATTCGCGCTCGCGCAGCAGCCCGAATACATAGCATCTTCACTTACAATGATGCCGCGCAAGCAGAGGCTACGAAGCCTCATTGTACAGGTGCCGCTGTGAGCATTAATTTGACCTTCTGTGCTTGAGCAGGCATTGCTCTGTCCGCGGAATTACCTCGAACACAGTCCGCCAAGACGAACACTTCGATCGAGCTAAGGACTGTCAAGCTGCCGCAAACATGCATATTCAACAATCATTCGCCCAGACACGTATGAATGGGCCGATCATTGCCGCCTACACTCATGGACTGCCGTCACGCCCTCAAGTCCAATGCCCTCGAACGGCAGGCGCATCGCAAGCTACAGGGGAAAACGGTTTGTTCATTCATGGCCTTAGCCCGATGCAAACGTTTGCTATGAGTGACAGGAAGACGGCTCAATCCGGGCAGCGACGACCCCGAAGATGACGACTTTACTGAAGTAGTCGATCGCATCTTTCCCAGGGATTGAGTTGGCGAAGCTGCGCTGGAATTTGTCTGCAGATGACACACGCTTCACTGGAGCAAGACAGACCTCGATATGGGCCAAGAGACGCGGACGTGGGCCCACTGAGCTCTGTGCGCAGGGCAAGACATTGTGGTGAAACCTTTGGCACGTTGCCACAATTGTCGCCTTCCCTCCGAGGTCGTCGTGGTCCGTCATCATAGTGCAACATCTGGACGCCGATCAGAGCATGTTTTGACTTCAGTCCATTTCGACTTCAGATATGCTACATATCCACAATCGTGCAACTCAGTTCCTGGCACAGGAATGAAGAGCACACAGGTGTTCAAGGCTCGACTGCAATGTACGCTCTTCAGGTATGCTGTTTATACAGCTCCTTGAGATGCTTGTTCGTTGTCCTGGCTCACAGCGTCAGTATACAGGGCCAATTGCATAGGGTCAGAGGCCCCTCACGCATGCTTCGCCGGGTTTCGATGAACGAGGCAGACACACAGTCCGCGTTCGGCACTGGACCGTAGATGCAGCTGCTGTAATTCCTCAATCCAAGCAGGACTGGTCCACGCACTGGCCTTCCGACTATGCCGTTGCGAATACAAGAGGAATTGCATCTGATCAATGAGCAATGAGGTGGTGCGGTAACTGCTGTCCGAAGATCACTAAACGAGTCGCAGTCTTTATCGGCTCAACACGGACGCTAAGTGAAACCGACTTGTCAGGACAAACCTTTAATGGACTTCAACGCAAGGGAAAACGTATCATCATACTGCTGCTCATTTCAGTGACGAGTGGCCGCTGGCGACGAGACTGCTTGCTGCGTAGGATACAAAACTGAAGGATATCCTCGAGTACTTCTGCCATCGTACTTCCCACTATTTCCGTTGCCCGGATCGAAATGAAGATCGCTGGATTCATTCCCTTCGCCGTTGGGGCTTTTGCCCTGACTATTCGTCAGGAAGCTGCGACTACTGCTTCTTGCACAGCCGAGTTTGGTTTTTGTCAAAGTGCCGGCAACTGTTGCGCTGGCCTGACATGTCGGAATGGTGGTCTAGGTTTCAATCAGTGTTTGAGTGGTGCTGCGGCCGCTACAACACGTCCGTTCAAGCCACCGTCACCTCTGCCGTCGATGCGTCGACCACCGATTTCGCCTCCACCTCCGGAAGTACCAGCGCCGCTGCCACTACTGGAGGAGATTCTTCCAGCGCAGCCAGCTCAATTGGAACTTCGGACCTCGCTCCCGCGTCCACGGATCAATCATCCCCATCTTCTACCAGCACCACCACTTGGCCCGCGGAGTTCGGGTTCTGCCAGAGCAGTGAACAATGCTGCATGGGTCTGAGCTGCCAGAATGGCGGTCTTGGATTTCAGCAGTGTCTTTCCGGTAGCTCTCCTACAACTTCGCAAGCTTCGACTTCTGCCGGAGACATCCCCAGTACGGACGGCTCCACCATGACTACACCGAGTGCTTCGACTTCTGCAGGCATAGCCGGAAATTCGCCTACGTCTGCCGCCTCAGGAAGCACGCCGGAATTTGGCTTCCGTCAGGACGATGGGGACTGCGCTGTTGGCCTGACTTGCCAAAATGGTGGACTAGGGGTACAACAATGCCTTGGCGGCAGTGCTGCCACCAGGTCGCAAGACTCGACATCTGCACAACCGGCTCCACCATGACCACACCGACTGCTTCTACTTCTGCAGGCACTTCCTCCACTCAAGCCGGAAGTTCGTCTTCATCTTCCGCCCCAGGAACTACGCCGGAATTTGGCTTCTGTCAAAATGATGGGGATTGCGCAACTGGTCTGAGCTGCCAAAACGGTGGATTGGGGGTAAAACAATGTCTCAGCGGTAGTGCTGCGACCACTTCACAAACTTCTGCCCCGGCGGGGTCTGCTTCGAGCACAGCAGGCTCTGACGTGTCTACATTCACCGCTTCGGCGACAGGATCGTCCTCCTTGCAAAGCTCATCTGATATGCTTTCTGCCTCGTCGCAGACCGATATGAGCGAGTCTCAGTCTGGTACCTCGTTCATGTCTTCCGCGACTAGCACGGCTTCTAGCACCCCAGAGTTTGGGTTCTGTCAAAACGACAGTGACTGCGCTTCTGGCCTGACCTGTCAGAACGGCGGGCTGGGATCCAACAATGTCTCGGCGCCACGTCCTCGACCAGCGCTCAAGAAGGTTCGACTTCCGCAGACAGTTCGACCTCTGCGGGAGGTTCCATGTCGGCGGGTACCTCTGAGGGTGGTTCTGCGTCGACGACTGTCTTGACTGTTTCGGCCTCTGCTAGCAGCACCGCGACTGGCACTCCGGAGTTTGGATTTTGTCAAGAAGATGGCGATTGCGCCTCTGACTTGACCTGTCAAAACGGCGGGCTAGGATTCAAACAATGCCTCGGCGCCACATCCTCGACCAGCGCTCAAGGCTCGACGTCCGCAGGTAGTTCGGCCTCTACGGGAGTATCTGAGTTCACGCCTACCTCTGACGTTGGCTCTTCTTCGACGACTCTCTCGGCCTCTACGAGCAGTACTGCGCCAGCACTTCTTTGGCCACACCTGAGTTTGGCTTCTGTCAGAACGACGGGGATTGCGCAGCTGGGCTATCCTGCCAGAACGGTGGACTCGGAGTAAAACAGTGCTTGAGCGGCTCGGCATCCACTACTACGCAGAGCAGTGTGACGGGAGTCACCAGTGCTCAGAGCACGACCGGATCCAGCGGCGAGGCTTCAACTACCGCCCAGAGCGCTTCTGGAACTGGCGCATCTTCATCGACTACATCTCAAGATAGCGCTCCTATTGGCACGACCTCTGCGGGTAGTCAACCCCCCAGCGACTCGGCCACTACGGGCAGCTCATCACCCACCAGCACTGCTTCGGGTACACCTGAGTTTGGCTTCTGTCAGACCGACGGGGATTGCGCGGCTGGATCATCCTGCCAGAATGGGGGGCTCGGCTTCAAGCAATGTTTGAGCGGTAGTCCTTCCACATCTGCGAGTGGAACGAGTGGAGGTTCATCTACAGTTCAGAACAGCGCTACTGGAACGAACGAAGCCACGACTGCACCCCAAGACAGCGCTACTGGCGTATCATTGACTTCTGCAAGCGGCTCGTCCGCGACCAACACTGCCACTAGCACTCCGACTCCGGAGTTTGGGTTTTGCCAAGAAGATGGTGACTGCGCTTCCGGCTTGACGTGCCAGAACGGCGGGCTTGGAATCAAGCAATGTTTGAGCGGTGCTGCGTCGACTAGTGCCCAGGGCGGAGGTTCAGCTACCAGCCAGAGCAGCGTTTCTGCACCACCCGAAGTCTCTGCCACTGCTCATACCAGCGCTAGCGGTACTACTGGGTCTTCATCCGGGTCCGAAATGACCACAGCGTCGACTGCATCTCAATCGACGCAATCTGGGTCATCTACTTCAACCGACTCTGCTGGCCAGATGACGACCAGGAAGAGCTCAGCGGGACAGACCGGCCCTTCCGCGACCGATGTGCAGACTTTCGAAGCTGTGACCACAAACATGGACAGCTCCGTCAGTCAGTTGCCAGTTCGGCGACCGGTCCGCAAGCTTCGGGCTCACCGAGCACGTCAGTCAGTGAGTCCAGCCAGGCTAATAGCACGGAGAGCAACTCACAAAGCTTGGGCGCTGCGAGCAACACTGCCCGCGAAAGGTCAACAATCTCGGCCACTTTAATGAGTGAACCTACCACGACTGCTGTGAACACCGCCGAGCCCATCAAGACTACCAGGGACGTCCATCCAGCCCCTACATTCCCGGCTAAGACGACGACGTATTTGATATCGTACACTGACTTGTGCCCGGCCACTACAAGCACTGTGTACTACAAGAACAAGCCTCAAACTACCCCCTACCAGACCGTTTCGACGGTTTTCGTGACCGTTTACCCAACAAGCGCCATCGAATATCCGGCCAAGAGCACCGGATATGTCACGAGCTATACCACCGAGTGCCCAGTCACGACGACCACGCTCATCGAGAACAAGCCCGTTTCTACGATCTACGTAACCCCATCGATTATCACAGTCATTGTGAAGCCAACCAAGCAGGGCGAGCAACAGCCAGCTCCCACGTACGGGGCCAAGACAACCAGCTACGTGACATATTACACCACCGTCTACGCCATTACTGCGACCGAGATGGTCGACAACAAGCCTCACCCGACCAGTTTCTCGGTGACATCCACCGTCACTGTAACCGTCAAGCCAGCCAAGACTGCTTGCCCGTCCAAGGCCGCCCCAGCTCCTTCTGCGCCGGCTGTTTACTCGTACCCTCCGGCTTCAGCCCCAGCCGCGACCAAGCCAGTGCAACAGATCGGGTGCGTATTCGCGACTTCCTCGTCAGAGAATCAGGCTCTTGCTAACACGCTCAACAGTTATGATCAGGCTCAAAACCCAACCAAACCCGCTCAAGCACCAGCGCCAGCACCAGCTCCAGCGAAGCCAGCAGAGGCTGCTCCAGCTAAGCCCGTCCAGCAGATCGCGTAAGCATTCCCAAACAAATGGCATCCCACCAGCATGAACAGGAAGACTAACATACGTAAAGTGACGGCCAGATTCAAAACCCAGCCAAACCAGCAGAGGCTGCCCCAGCAAAACCCGCTGCCTCCCCAGCCACGCCAGTTCAACAGGTTCCATAAGTCTCCTCAACACGACATTGGTTCTCAAACAACAACCGCTAACAACTCCGCACAGTGACGGCCAATCTTCCAAAGTCTCCAGCAGGCCCGCGTCCCCCGCCGCGCCGCAGCCTTACACCGGTGCCGCATCCCAGCCACAGGTCGGATTCGTCGCTTTCGTCGTTGCGGCCGTCGCTGTGGTTGCGCTGTAGAGGACACCGCAGCCGGATTTGACGGATGACGATTTGACGGGTGTTGATGAAGCGTATTACGAAGCGAAGACGTTCAGATTTCTTGCGGGTATGGTCAGCATAGTTCTGGACCCGTTGCAGTGTCACTCACGGCCTTGGTCAGGCTTCATTCTCGTAAGTCTTGATATTCATTCTAATTGTATAAATTTTGACGTCACCCTCACAAATCTTGACGTCGCCGAAGGGCGATGCTGTTGCTTATGGATCCTCGATGTGCCGTGCTTCGAGGGTGCTACAAAAGGTCTGCAAGGAGGGAATGACTGTGCCATCGCTGCTTCCATCCACCCCGTGTCTCCTTGGGTCCATGTCCGACTTTCACCCTGTCATACGAGCACTTGTAGGAGGGCAATGCACCCTTGGCTAGATCTGGAAGTAACGGAACGACAAGTGGCTCACAGCAAACGCAGCAAAGGGATCGAACTCGGGCAATATCGACAACAACGCCTCACCATCTCAAATCACATCGGGAGACCATGTTATTACACATGCCTCATGAGCAAAAGATTGTGCGTGTGCCGGACGAAAAAGCAAAAGAAACACTTTGGTCCAGAAAACTCTTCTACCACTCGTTATATTATTACAAGCCGCCTAACGTGCGATTGGCCAGTGGTTGAGTTTTAACTTGATTGGAGGTGACGGAATTTGGGTTGAATATGTATGTCCAACTGCCCCGGCCACAAGGCGCGGCATGACCACTGTTGCAAGCTCGCCGCCGCGGCACTTCAACTCCTCGAATGAAAAGGAACCTTATGACCCACGCGTAAAGGCCTCCGGACGCAGACCCGACGCTCAACACTTCACTGCTAAGATTCTTGGTGGACAGAGCATCGTCGATAGAGTAACAATGGTTGGAAAGACATGTTGTCTAGTCGTACGGACAAGGTGTTAGACTTACTTAAAAACAGTGGTACAGGCAAGTGTACAGGCAGCCGAGCAGGACATGCTACTAGTCATGGAGTCGAATTAGTGGACATGCTAAGGAATCGTACCGGCAAGCTAGGGGGAGGACATGCCAAACAGTCGTGCAGGCAAGGTACTCGACACGGCTAGATCGTCGTAAAGGTCAGCTAGCAGGACGATCTTAACAGGCGGGCAGGGAAGTACGCAGGACATGCCGAAAGGTCGGACAGGTGAGCGAGTAGGGCAGGCTAAAAGGTCGTGCAGGTTCAGGAGCTAGACCTTCTCATCTGTACCATCCTACCATCATGGGCGGATTCATGCTATCTAAGCTCTCCACCAGGTTCAGACTTTCTTCGCCTTCTTCCTCACCATACCCGCACCCAGGACATTGACCTTCTCAGCCTGCTCTGCCTTCGCCTCCCCATTCGCAGCCGATCCTGCTGCTGCATCATCACTCTTCCGCTTCTTCCTCACCATCATGCCTCCTAGATCATTGACCGCATTCGCTGACTCAACCGTCTTCGCATCATCCACGACTTTCCTCCCAACAACCTTGAGCGCGATATCCACGCCACCCTCAATTCCACTCCGCACTTCGCCGATCCAGCGAACTGTACTTCGCACTGCAGCCGGCAGAGTGGAAAAGTCGGACGCGAGCAGGGTTTGCATGGCTTTGTCGTAGACTTCTTCGGACAACAATACCCCACCTCCAGGCAACGGCGCAGACGAAGTCGTGGACATTGTGGACAGGTTTGAGGAGGAGCCGGGTTTGAGGCGCGGCTGGCGAGGTATTATGAGGCCGGAGAGAGGTTTGCGGCGTCTGGTGGGGCGGTCGGTCTGCTCGGACTGGTTGCTGGGAAGTGGTGATGAAGGTGTCGGTGTCGGCGACGAAGGCGCAGCTACTGTCTCCTGGCTATCCGCGGCCAAGGCATCGTCTGTCGTGAACGAGCTAGCTAAGACTGCTGAAGGCGGAGAAATTACCAACCATAAGAACCCAACCACCCTGCCGGATGAGCACTCCTGCCGGAACTCCATCGCCTCCCAGAACCGCTCAATATCTAGGATTGACTTCCACTTTCCACCACTTTTGCTCAGACTCCCTCTCTTGGAAGGACTGCTCAAGTTGGAAGAAGAAGTTGGCTGTGAGTCCTGAGAGATTCCGATTTCATCGTCAAGGTCTTGTATGAATCGTGCTTTGGGGTCGTCGGGGAAGCGCGGAAGAAGACATCTCGGCGGAGCATTTGGGGATATATGCCTGGTAGCAGCGAGGCCTGTGAGAGGATGGCCTGGGACCCAATTAGGTTTGTCGCTCGATGTGCTGGTCGCAGGCATGAAGGATCGCTTGAGCTCGGAGCCTGCATAGCCTGGAACAGTGATGTAACCCTGGTATGAAGGTTCTGAAGACGAAGAATCTGAAGTTGGAATGATTGGATCCAGCACGCGGGCCCACCATTTGATCAATTGACGATCACCGAGGACATGTTTCGATTTGTTGTCCGAAGAGCCTGGAAAGAGGTATTGTGCTTGAGCCCGAGCGAAAAGTGAGATGACAACTTTTCGGGTGGGGCGTTGTCGTCGTTCGTTGTCGGCTAGCCAGCGGAGGAAAGTCGTGACCATTGTTTGGATGGGAGACGGTCTTTGTCGAGGAATGTAGGAGGTAGAGTCGACTTTGCTGACGAATAGTGTGGTCAGGCGTCTGGTGGTGTACAGCAAGACTTCAATCGCGAAGCTGATGACATCCTTGCCGCCGGCTGACGACCCCCTCGTCTCATGTCCAAGTGATACCGGATCGACGCTGAGAGTGAGAAAATGGCTGGTAAGACGGGTCCTCTCTGCAGGCTGTCCGGGCGGAGCAGAGAAGAGCGGATCGCATTGTTTGGCCGGAGCTTGGACGTATCGTATGTTGCAGTCGAATCCAGCGGGCAAGGCAGCCGAGAGAGTCTCTTGGAGTGAGGTCGGGCTTGAGTCCGGGATCGTGGTAAAAGCCATTGGATGGGTTGGGATATTAGGGGCGGAAAGTCTTGCAGTAGAAGGTGTAAGGGAAGGTATACTTCAAGTGGTATTCAAGACGATTAGCTATCCGCGGTCGTATTCTTCTCCAATGTTCTCTACTCTTTCACATGAAATATGACAAGGTGAAGTGAATGAAGCTGGAGCGCGCGGAAGACAATCTTGGGAGACGCGATCTCGGTGAAGCCAAGAAACTCTATTTTGGCCGCAGACTTTCATCCAGAACATCTCAAGACCGGAGCATGACCACCTCACTTGACAAGACCTCCATCACGGCCACGATTCAGCGCGCCACGACGAGAATGAAGACTCCCTCGCCCTCCTTCGTATGCGCAAGCTGTGCGCGATCACTCCGACAACAGCTTCCCAAGCCGACGACCTTCACCCGCGCATTCGCATCCGAAACAACCACACCTCGAACCCGCGGTCTACCCTCCGCCGCCGATCTCCCTCCTCACCGCGACAATGATCAACCGCGATGGAAAAGCACACCTCCAGCGATGAAGATGCCTGTCCGTCTACGGCCGGAGCCGAGCCAGCCTGTGTGGGTGGTGAACCGCGATGAAAAGAAAGTGGATGCGGTGTTTGATATGTTTCTCGGACCTTTAGCAGGGAAGGAGAAGGGAAGGGAGATGCTGGATGAGGAGACAAAGGTATGACAGATCTGCACGGAGCATGCGTTCGCGAATAGAGAGGCATAAGTTGACAATCACACAGTGGCTCACACTGACCCACAAATCCTTTGAACACGGCCGTCAAGGCTTCAATGCCCGCCTCTCATTCCTCGGCCGACGAATACTCACCTTGCAGACATCCCTCGCTCTCCTTCGCGCCCCATCTCCACCTCACCTGGCTTCCCTCCCTGCGGACGAAGTCTTCTACCACCCTTCTCTCACCGGGTTGGAGAACATCTCGCCTGCCACGAAAGACCAAGTACTGGACAAGAAGAGACTGGCGAATATCGCACGGCAGTGCGGCATGGAGAAAGTGGTGAGGTGGAAACCTGCGAGAAGCGATAAGTTGATGGAGAGTGGGCAGGATGCTGTGCTTGCGCAGGCGGTATATGCGGTTGTTGGAGCGGTGGCGTTGAGGCTTGGAGGCGACGTAGCGGGACGGGTGGCGAGGGAGAGGGTGTTGGAGCCGCTGGGCTTGAAGTAGAGGAGATGGGGCGTTGAAGGAATGCAGATGGGGCATATGTACATCACCCAAACCAAGAGAAGGACAATCTGGAGCGTGGCGTGAGGCAACTTCAAGCCGGACGCTTGGTTCGAGGTTTCAGTAGTCGTTCAGACGGCTGCGTCATGGCAATGAAGTGTTGGAAGCCAGCATTTTGTCGCCGCCCCAAGAAAAGGCAAGAAGTGCTCGGTGAAGATACTGACACCAACATCGAATCATTGCCATGCCGAGCGATGGACGAAAGTGTCTTGTTGTCAACGCGCTGGCGATGCACCTTTCCACGGAAGCAGCTTAGCCAAAAGATAGCTAGCTATTGCTTTCAAAGGAGCCATCCATACTGCTATACACTGGACAAGCCAATGTAGTCGTGCCTCAGGCACTAAACAGTCTCCACCTGCTGCGGCCCCTAGCTTCGGCAGCTCTTCCCTTGGAGACGGTAGGGAACCCGGCGCGAACCCCGAAGTACAACCTGCGGCGATATGAAGCGCGAAGGTCGTTCGAGGATGCCGTTGAGGGCGGAGTGGGCGTACCATACCTCAGGTAGTCCGCCTTGTTGAAGTCTTGGAGACATCGGAGCGGCCCGATGGGGCCTAGCTACCTTGATCGAGACAAGGTATACCTTTGCTTATTCATCAGCGTATCCATACTCCTGGCCTCCTTTTCTGTCTCTTTCTTGCATTTCATTCCATCATGAGTGTCATCGAACTGCTTCGTGGTCCCCTCACTTTATCGGCCGCCCGAGCGAGGCCCGATAATGTCATCCATGCCTCCCAGTACCCCCGACGAAAACATGCCTTCTACGAGCAGCTAGAAGGGCAGCGCGACACCATCCGTGCCGTGGTTGCACATCACTTGGGCGTCGCGCCCGAGCAATGCTTGGTCTCCCCACAGGAATACTGGCGACACGGGTCTTTCAACCTTTGCGTGCCCATCAACGTCTCCGCGCAAAATCCCTCCGTGCCCAATTTTGTCACGGTCCGACTGCCGCTCCCATACCGATGCGGCGAAGCAAGGCATCCAGGCAACGCCGACGAGAAGCTGAGGTGCGAGGCGGCTGCTTATGCGTGGATTCAGCAGTTCTGTCCTTCGGTGCCCATTCCCCAGCTATATGGTTTCGGCTTGTCCACCGGTCAGCGTGTATGGCTTCCCCTTGTTGCCTACCCATATGCTTTCTAACTGTGCCCGGTATAGTTCACCAGACTGGAATATGTTCCCTGGTGGTCTCGCTGTCTCCAGCAAGCTCGTCGTTGGATTCTGACGTTGCTCGGCCATCCCCTACCATCCCGCTATGCACGCCACGACGCCAGCCATATTCCCCTTCTGGAAACTGGCTATCTGGTCATTGAGACCATTGCCGACGTTGCAATGCTTTCAGATACTTGGAAGGAGAAACACGACGATGTACGGTTGCAAAAGAGTCTCTACCGGGACCTCGCCCGCACAATACTTTCCCTCACTCGTATTCCACTTCCGCGCATTGGAGCATTTCGACTTGACGATAACGGCTCCTTACATCTGGACAATCGACCACTAACCACGGAGTTCATCATGCAAGAGAACGAGGGCATCCCTCTCGAAGTTCCGCGAGATGCTACCCTTTCGACCGTGGACGATTGCATCCTGCAGAGATTGGCCGCACTAGACACGCGGTTGGTCCACCAGCCGAATGCTGTAGAGAGTTACAGTGACGGATGGTTTCAGATGGCCGGCCTAGCTGCGGCAAGAGCCGCCTTTCCACATATCTTTCGCCCGGACCTCCGTTCGGGCCCTTTCGTGTTCACTTTCACGGATCTTCACGCGAGCAACATCCTCGTGGATGATGACTGGAACATCGTGAGCATAATCGACTTGGAATTCTCCTGCTCGTGGCCCATTGAGTTTCAACAGCCTCCATATTGGCTTGGAGGTCGATTAGTCGATGAGATCGATCGAACTGATTTTGGCCCCAAACATGAGCAGTTCGTTCAAGTGCTGGAGGTACAGGAACGGCTCATGGGGCGAAGTGGAGCCAAATCTCTGTCCTCCATCATGCGGCAATCGTGGGCAAGCGGTAGCTTCTGGGCCACTCTCGCAGTCATGAGTCCTATCAGCTTCACGGGCATCTTTTACGACCGCATAGTGCCTTATCATCTCTCGTACATCGCCGAGGAGATTCAGACGAATGACTACAAGTTCCTGGCTAGTCTCTGGCGACCCACCGACACAGGATTTGTGGAGAGAAAACTTCAGGACCGAGCGCGATACCTGGAAGAGCTGGATGCAATTTTTGCGAAAGAACCCGCACCAAATACCGTCCTGACTGACAGCACCGGCCCTGCCTAGCAAACGAAGGATCTGTTGAGTGTCTACATTTCCAACCTTTCCAGTCTTACCAACAAGATCCGAGGGTCACAATCCTGGAGAAGTTCTCATTGAACGACCCCTACCTCTAGCAAAAGCCGGAGAGCCAACGGCTTGCTACCTCTCCGGTTGACTCGTTAATGCGTGGACACGTACATCCTCGAAATACATGTCCGTTTCTCTACTGCCGACTGCGTACTCCTCCGAGCTGCCAATGTCTGAATTGTGCAGTGCAATTCGAGCGAGACTCAGGACGCGAGTGCCGAGCAGCTGGATGAAAACATGCCGAATGAGATGATCAGCTCCATCATTGCCGCCAGAAATGTCAACGCAGCGCACTTTTACCTCAATCAGCTCCGGCTTAGCGTGTTCGACATGGCAGTTCATAACCCTACAAGCCACGAGGCGTTGCAAGCGATGGATATCGCAGCTATGTATAACGAACTCCGGAGCATGATAGTCCCTCCCCGTGGGCCTGATGTACAACGCGAAAGATACCATTGGGGCTACGGCTACGCTCGGAATGGACATCCGATGCAAGAGGACTATTCGGCGGGCTCCTACTCCTACATGTTGTATGCTCCCACGTTTCCCCTTCTATGAGTGCGACGATTGCTGACCGTAAACCAGTTCGAAGGTCTTCGCAGCAGACATGTTCGACTCTGCATTCCGAAATGATCCGATGAGTCGAGTCGAAGGTCTACGGTATCGATACGCGGTACTAGAGAAAGGCGGAGGTCGAAATGCGATGGATATACTCAAGGACAATCTCGGCCGACCTCCTGACAGCGCTGCATTTGACGTAAGCATCACTCGCTCCAGCTGAGAACGATCATATCTCGTTCAGTCTACTACACGAGAACGAGTCAACGAACGTCACCGCCGGCGACCTCTGAGAAGACGTCTCCCAAGACACGGAACGATGACTTTGCAACCTGCAGTACAGGGTCAGATACTCTCTCGACCTCACCTTCGCCCAACCCACCCCACGCACCATACATCCCTCCACGTCCGCATACCTCTTCGTCCCCTTCACAGGCTCATCGGTACATCCGTTATCAGCCTCCTCGCCGACCGCCCAGCTGTGGCGAATAAATTTCACGAATTACTCGCTCATCGTCGAACGCGGCGAAGTGCTCGCGGCGGAAGAAGGTGGATTGGTTGTTGAACAGGCTTGATGTCGAGAAGGTTGAGGCCGATCTAGATTGCCAATAGCCGCCCGGAGCCGCTGCGCCGCTAACGATGACACAGGCCCCTGCATTGCGCTGTACCTATATTATAACATCAAAGCTAACACTGTGCATTCTAGGACTCGACATCCTCAACATTCTCAGTCCTCGTTCGATTGCTTGACGCCTTTTCACAGCTTCCAGGGTCCTTTGAGCAAGCTTGGTATGTCAAGACCTTTTCGTTGCGTTGTCCGTTGGACGCATGACACGGCAGCTTAACCCCTCGGGACTTCGAAAGGCGCATGCCTTCGACAATGCCGTTCTCTCTTCGCTGTTGGCACCGGTTGTATCGGTATTGATGAAGTCGTCCGACGCTGAGTCCTATCAGTGTTCCTCCTTTTGCTCCTTCTCCTCATCCCCATTTCCACCTGTTCCTCTCACTTCTTTACCACGATCGCCACCACTGCCGTACTCGTCAACATTTAAGTACTCCTGCAGTAAATAAAGGTAAAACCACCTGATGCGCCAGTGTGTACCCGGTACGTTGGCAAGTATGGCGTGCGCACGGGGAGAGTGGATGAGCCCAGCGATCAGCTCGCCGTGCCTGACCCAGCTGTCGAAGAGGCGCAGAGAGCGAAGGAAGTCAGTCGGGTCCGGAATCCACTTCTGTGTCCTCTCGAATTCATCTTCGCGGAGGAGATACAGTTCCATGGTGGCAGCTGCGTCCTCGAAGCTAGAGTGGTCTTCGGTCTGGATGGAGCGACCAAGGAAGACTTCCGCGAGCTTCGACAACTTCGGCATGCGCTGAAGGGGACACTTGGAGTAATCGCGGTACTCCTCCAGCATTTGCGTGTCCCTGGTCTCAACATATTCAAACACCCAGTACGGGAAAACCTTTACGTCGTTCTTGACTGCGTGGCCAACGACAATCCGACCCTCGATAATCTTGCGCACGTTGGCGAAGACCTCGTTCGCGGGGCGAGCTCCGTTCTCTGGCAAGATGTCTCCTTCGTAGACACCCATGCGCAGATGTGGTGGAGGACACACGATCTCGTATACTGCGCGCTGCTCGAAGTACACGAAGACATCGTAGATGACCTCGCCGCGGTCGTTGACAATGGATATGCGGCCAGGCAGGGTGCGCCGTCGGCCTCTCCACAGGAGGTACGTGAGTATCGTGAACTCTACGTCGATTGCGAGCGTACCGGTGGTGAGGTGGAATCGTGGTTGTGGTTGGGTGGCGCGGGTGGGTTTGCCTAGGAGAGGTCCTTCAGCCTTTTGAGGGCCTTTGCGCAGAGGGCTTCGATTGCATTGGAACATGGCGTGGGCTCGGAAATGGTATATGTTCGAAAGTAAGATCTTCGTAAGGATGAGGAAGATGGTGCTGGGCGTACATCGCAACGGACAGAAATTGGGGGTTTCTTGTAGAAAAAGCTCGGGCAGGGATGTCTGGCGCTAGTTGGCTTAGCTCAAATGCTCGTGAATGAGCATGTTTATCGCTGGTCGACCGAAAAGGTGGACTAATGGTCCACCGGATCACCACAACCTTCTTTCTGCCTTAGCAGTCACCTTCTCGTCGCTATAATGCACGCTTGCTCGATATGGTGTGCCGGTGATAGCGTATCGCGTCGTCGCGTCGTCCTCGTGAAAGGTGTTGTTTATAGCTAGCGTTGTCGCTCGTCCACCACCACCACTACTACTACTACCGCTCACGCCGCTGTTTATAAAGTGCTAGATCGACATAGTAGTAGTAGTAGTAGTGAGGAAGCGACACGACTGCGACCGGTTCACGACTCTAACGCGACGACACGCTAACACCCTAAGCATAACTATACTATGCCATATGCGGACTTAGTCGACTAGTTAGCCCTTCGACCATGGTAGTCGAAGGCGTAACCAACTAACTATAGCGGCTTGCTATATAAGGGAAGGTGCAATAGAGCGGAAGCAATGGTCCGATAATGCGGAAGTTTAATGGTATAGCGCTAACTACATGCATTAGGTCGACCAGCGATAAACATGCTCTAATGTTGGCTTGCAAGTGCCATATTCGCTGGAGGTGATGTGCAGCAATTTCGTAGCACTCGCCATTCAAAACACTCTGCATCGGACTGTTCAATGCCCAAAACACGAACTGAGGCCTGCCGGGCGGTAGACTTTAAAGTCGTCGTAACATTGAAGTTGCATGTAGGTGTGTATAGTATAGCCGATGAGCGCATGTCAGAGATTCCAGGTAATCTTGGAAACTGATGATGAGTAAAAGACAGAAGCACAAGAGGTGATAATAGGGGGTGGCCAGACGCTCTTGGGAGTTCCATTGTCAAGACCAATAAAGGAAGTGAGATCAATCGCGGAAACGCACTAAGCCCAATAGCAAGCAATAGTGACACACAATGGAAGTAAGAGAGCCCGACGAAGGGCTTCTCCCTGCTTCCATATTGAGAGAAAGATGTCGATGGAAAAGGCTGTCAGTTTTTACGCTCAACTCGGGCATGACAGCCATGGTACATGCAAGTATTGCTATTTATGACGTTGAATGATCACGATATGTGTCCATCTGACTTTTGTACAACTTTTACGTCCTTCCGTCCTCCTGCCAAGGCTTCTGGTCGCCCACAAGAGAATCGTATCATGACTACTCGATCCATCCCATCCTTCAGGCACCATCGCTCGCAAGTACGCTCATTCCATGATCTGCGCCAGCCCTCATCCTCGTCTTCATCTTCATCACTCCAGCACCCAGCTTCTCTGCCACCATCGACTCGCCGACACACACGAACGCCTCAGGAGCGAATACCAAAGATTCCCCTGTCCTCAGCTTGATGATCTCATCAAACATCCTCTCCTGCTCCTTACCCTGCGTGACAAGACTGGAAGCTCCACCGAGATGGCCTCGAATGGCTCCGAACCATGCCGGTGACTTGAAGTGGTGAACGATGCTCACAGAGCAGAGGTCGAGTAGCTTGCTTGATAGCGTCGGCTCTTGAGTAGCGATCAGCATGCGTGTGGCATTGTGCCTTTGCTCGCGAATGGTCGTGAGGAGGCGATCTGTGAAGCTCGCTGCGGCGGAGGACTCGTTCAAGTACTTGTGAGCTTCGTCAAGCGCAATGACAAGTCCGGCTTTGGGTCGATTCTCCTTGATCAGGCCCAGACATACTTCGAAGAGTACGCATACGGTGGCTGTGTCGATAAAGGGGTCACTGAGGTCGATGATGGTGAGTGCTCCAGGTGTGAGGTCGAACGGGTCGTGTATTTGTGGCCTTGGCCGCCCGGCTACTTTCGGTACCATGAAGCTGCGTAGAAGGTTGAGACGCAGCTCCATCATGGCTTGCTGACCGGGAGCGAACTTTTCCTCAGCCAGCTGCTGCTCGAAAGCTGCCATGGTGAAATCAATTTCTGCGACAGCCATCTGCCTGAGTATCTTTTCGATGACGACCATGTACAGCGGAACATTGCCCTCTGACTCAGAGAAAGCCATCAGACGAAGCATTCTCTCGACGCTTAGATGCTTGTCGCCCAGCATCATCGAGACCACCTCCAAGTTCTCCGCTGCACCGGGTAGTTTGGAGTACGCATTCTGCAACTTGCGCTTGTTGCTGGGTGATACGAGTACACGGACTTTGATCCCACGAGAACACAGACTGGCAGCTTCGGCGACCGAGCTGATGGTGCTATCGGTATCGTAGTGGAAAACAACTCCAGCGACTGGCTGACGTAGAACGCCAAGATCGCTATCAGCAAGGAGACAGTTCTCGAGCATACAGCTCAGGGTGTAGCTTTTCCCGCTACCTTGAGAACCGCAGATGAAGACCGAATTCGGTGCGTTGACGTTGAGTAGGATGGGTTCCTTGTCGCTGATCTGATCGTGGTCGCCGACGTGGAAGCCCAAGAGACCGTACTGAGGGAGGATCTCAGGGGCTGGCGTTGCTGGCTTTGTGGCGCTTCCGAACACAAATTGAACGGGAGTCGAAGGAATCTGACGCTGTCGGACGATGTCTTGGACCGACAACGAGAAGATAGAAGCAGTCCGGATCTCTTCTTCTCTTCCACTCCGACCTGACTCGTTGTCTCGAAGGAAGCGCAGGTAGCGAGATCTTTCTGATTGGTGAGAAAGTGACATGTTGTTGATGCTGGGATTGAGGCTTGTGGGGGAGGAGGAAGCCGACATTGCGGTAATGAAACGATGCGAGATGTATTCCTTGTTGACGGAGATCATGAACAGAGCATCAGGTTAAGAATGTGTCTCCATGTTTGCTATCTGTATTGCCTCAAACAACCGCTGAAGGTCGGCGACCAGTCTGAATCAATCAGGAATGAGACACAGCGTTTGCTCGAATAAGGACCGCAGTGAACAGCTGAATCACATTCTTTCACGTCCCGTTCCTTTCGTCTGCTGTGGAGTAGCATGACAATGGACTATCTCTGCATTCAAGAGACTTAGTAGTCGACGAGGACCTGGATGATTCTCGGCACAGGTGTTTGTTCCGCCATGCAAGCCAGATCCAGAACGACAGCTCGACAGTTCGAGCACAGAAGCGAACATACAGTTTACGAAGCTTGAGGCATCATTTCCCGATCACTAAAGCCACTTTGAAGAGGGATTGTAAAGAGACACAAGATAACGTGATTCATTCCATGCTTCTGCTATAAACATTGTCGCAACGCAAGCCACTGTTCCAAGCAGAAGTCCGAGACCGCATCCCAATCTAAAACTCTAACATACAAGCACTATCTGAATGCTCAAGTGAAGCAGTAATACGTCAAGTCTCAAAGATCCCAAGATTGAGGCAGCGGGTTGACCATGCGCTGCCACAATCGCCATGAACTCCGTGAGGTCGACAAACGCCCGATCCTCTGTCTTCCGTCCCATGTGATTACCATTCCGTTGCGTCGATTTCGCTTTGATTCTAATTTTGCCCAGCAATCTTCGCCCATAAGGTATTAGCCATAGGCTGTGTCTTGACAGCGTCTTTAATTGCCAGCTGTGTTGGCTTCGACCGCTCGGGCGGAGGACACTTCTTCGCTCCGACCGCTCCCTACCCAACCACCTTCGACCCGGCAACCTTTGCCCAAGACGATTTCACACCAGATGACGGAGGCTCGATATCTTTGACCGCCAAATTTGAAGACATGAAGAGGTCGACATCAGCGTCTTCTTCGCTCCAATGCTACGGAGCACGGTTGATGGTACATAATCCTGACTGTCACCCTGCTCGGCTGCATGGGCTTCAATTTTCCTGTGTGAAGCCGGAGTCTGGAGCGTGTCTGTAATCTGGACAGCTACTAGAGCCTCAGTAAGGGCGCCTGGAGTTGACGGAGCACACGCCGAGACGGAGGATGTCCACGGAGGTAATATTTCCGGGGGCGATGACGTAGAAGTCGCTGTAGAGATTGTAGAGAGGGTAGGCTAATAATCTGAGTCTTATAGAGTTGTATCCGCGATCTGACTCTACGCCGCGAAGACAATAAGGCTACCCGATTAACGGCGTGCCGCTATAACATCCACGTCGCCCTTACCGCTAATACCGCCTTATTCTATAAATTATCTATCGCTATATCTACGCCCCGCTCCCGCTTTACCGCCCCTACTATAAACGAACGGTTAGCGATAACTAGACGATGCTACGGTGTCCTATATTGTTACTATAGAATTGTAAGAAGTATAAAGATATCGCAGTGTATAGAACGCTAGCTAGTAATCCCACTAGTAATAAAACTAATTCTTACTGTTGTTAAGTTGCATATACGTGCCTCCTAATATACGACTATACGTTACGTAAGCGGCATTCGCCGCTACGCTCGGTATCGCATTATCCAACGACCTTACCTAAGGTCTATAGCTAGGCTATGCCTTAGATTTCCCTAACAAGAATGTCCCGTAACCGGTTAGGAACGACGTCTACTTACCGCCTTACTCTATACGTTGTCTAGATAAAAATTACATATTCTATATCTTAAAGAAGTTATTAATCTCCTATCTTGTATTATTAATATCTATAAGACATATCTATATCTCTATAGATATAGATATAGAGCTTAAAATTGCCTAGTCTTAATAAAAGCTATCTATTTATTATCTTAAAAAGTTTCTTAGCCTTCTATGTTATATCTATTTAAATATCTTATTATTCTTTAAGATATAGAGCTTAAAATTATGTAGGCCCGATAAGAGCCCTTTATTCTATATTTTAAAAATACTATTAGCCTT